>JAGFMF010012100.1:345097-357069 GCA_019455555.1 Galemys pyrenaicus | reverse complement strand
GTGTGCCTGCAGTTGGGGCATTATAAGTGCCGTTCGAGCGCGCGGGTGAGGACCCAGTCAGGCAAACCCATTTTATATTAGGGTTGCCCTGTAACACTTAGGGCACATGCTGACTGACTGGATGTGGGTAGGAGGGGAAAGCAGGAGTCCAGGCTGGCTCCTTTTCTACTTTTAACACTGGATGGATTCAGAGAGACCTGCCCAGACCCTCTTAGTCAGTCCTGTTATTTCACAGCCCTCTGTTTATTTTCCTTACATTTACCATGTCTGAGTCTCAGTGTCTTTATTTGTGAAATAAGAATAGTAGTGAGATTTAATCAAAACATCAGGTGCATGGTGCTGGGCACATAGTAGGGCAACCATTGTGGTGGTGGTTTGTAATGGTTTCATACTCAGCCTGGGCTTGGTCTCTCCCTGTGTACCCCCTTTATTTTATTTTATTTTTTTAAAGATTTATTTATTTAGGCCTCCCTGGTGGCACAGTGGGTTAAGCAACGCACTAGGAAGCAAACCGCAGCCACTGCAGCACGAGTTCGATCCCTGCTGCCGGCCAGGGGGGGACCCATATGGCACAGCAGACCTCTCCTGCTGTGCCCGCTGCTCCCCTCAGCAGTGTACTTCCGTTGATCTGCCTGTTATGCTCCCTGCTCTCTGTGGTGAATACTCCCACCCCCCACACCTCTGGCCTGTACCCCAGTGCTTGTATGCATAAATAAAGAAATCTTTATTTATTTATGCATACAAGCATAAATAAAGATTTCTTTATTTATTTATGCATACAATAAATCTTTATTTATTTATACAATAAATTTATTTATTTATACAATAAATCTTTATTTATGCATACAAGCATAAATAAATAAAGATTTCTTTATTTATGCATACAAGCACTGGGGTACAGGCCAGAGGTGTGGGGGGTGGAGGAGGGTTGGTGAGAGGATTCATCACAGACAGAGCAGAGAGCAGAACAGGCAGATCAACAGAAGCACACTGCTGAGGGGAGCAGCGGGCATAGCAGGAGAGGTCTGCTGCGCCATGTGGGTCCCCTCCCTGGCCGGCAGCAGGGATTGAACTCGTGCTGCAGTGGCTGTGGTTTGCTTCATAGTGCATTGCTTAACTCACTGTGCCACCAGGGAGGCCCCCCTTTATTTTAATTTTATTTTTTTTAAGATTTATTTATTTATGCATACAAGAGCTGGGGTACAGGCCAGAGGGGCAGGTGGTGAGAGGATTCACCAGAGACAGAGAGCCGGGAGCAGAACAGGCAGACTGACTGAAACACACTGCTGAGGGGAGCAGCGGGGCACAGCAGGAGAGGTCTGCTGCGCCATGTGGGCCACCTCCCTGGCAGGGATTGAACTCTGTGCTGCAGTGGCTGCAGTTTGTTTCATAGTATGTTGCTTAACCCATTGTGCCACCAGGGAGGCCCCTATTTTTTTTTTAAGATTTATTTATTCACACGTACAAGAACAGACCACAGACCAGATGTGGGGGAAGAGGTGAGAGGAGTCACCACAGACAGAGTGGGGAACAGAGTAGGCAGATGGACTGAAATGCACTGCTGAGGGGAGCAATAGGCAAGACAGGAGAGGTCCTGTCTCCCTGGCCAGAGGCAGGGATTGAACTCTTGCTGAAGTGACTGTGTTTTGCTTAATCGCGTGTTGCTTAACCCCTTGTGCCACCAGGGAGGCCCCCTGGGTACTCCCTTTAATAAGCTTCTAGAAGAGATGTGTCTGCACTGCCCAGAAGTGGCTAGTGCCTGCTGGGGCTCGATGACATTCTTGGTGTCAGAGCTGTGGGTGGGCCTTCCTGTCGTGGACTGGCATGTGACAGCGAGCATCTGCTTGGGTACCCAACTGCAGGGTGTGAGCACAGGTGTCTGTTGCAGACTCAAGGGGCCTGTGAGGAGTGAGGGACTGATCTGGAGTATCTCCCCAGAACCCAGACCTGGACTCAGAGGCACTGCTGGCCCTGCCCCTACCTCAACTGGTGCAGAAATTACACAGTGGGGAGCTGTCTCCTGAGGCTGTGCTCTTCACCTATGTGGGCAAGGTAAGGGCGGTTGTGGTCTTCCTTTCTTCTCCCTCTTTCTGCACAAGCTTGAGGAAAACCTGGCCTGGAATGTACTGCTGAGGGGGACTGTGGGACAGTGCCTGGCTGCGGGGAGGGATGGAACCAGAGGGGGGTGTGACACTGAGCATATTGTCTTACCAGAAACCTGGCTTCCAGCCCAAATTTCTCTCTTCCCTCCTACTCATACCCCATTGGTCAACTCTAGTCTGTTCTAATCTGTTCTTTTTCCCTAGCTCTGTAATCCATCCCTTGTCCTGTCCCACCCCACTCCACCCCACACCCTCCAGCCATCCCGGTCTTCTGACCACCACTTTGCTCTGTGACCAAGTGCCAGCTTCCTGGCCAGATGCCCTCTTAGGTTTCCAGTTCTTCAGGCTCTGCTCTTCTGGGTCTCTTTTGTTCCCGATATTATCTCGAGCCCTGGAGCCTTCTGGAGCTCAGGGCATCAATAGCTGCTGCTGGTTGGTTACCTAGCACCCAGGGCCTGCCAAGGTCTGCAATGGTGCATCCTTTTCCTGCAGGACTCTCCTCCCTCTTCTTTGTCTCACTCAGTGTAACAGGCTCGACTGGCTGAGTCTTTAGGGCTGTCAAGAGTCACCTGTTCCAGAAAGCCTCCCTGACCTACCTCCCCCTGGGGCAAGTTAGGGTTTTCTCTTCAGTGTTCACTTTCTTATAGTATGGTTTTTCATTGCCTCATAGGGCTTCATTTGTCTTTCTCTTTCTTCGTGGTCTTGCTGTGGATGGAGCCTTCTTATTTGTCTTTGCACCTCAGTGCTGAACACTATGTCTTTTATATGATGTGTTCAATAGATATGTTTGAAATAAAATGAAAGAAAGAGTTGTGCTTTACGAGTATGACCTGTATGTGATTTTTGACAGAGTATGTATGATAGTGCCTCCACATTGCTCTGGAGCCTGGACAAGGGAGTCCATTCAGCAGCTGGACACAAGTGTCAGGGTGACTGGGGGGTGTGGGTGCTAGTGGTATGAATGACTGCAGCCGAGTGGGTGAGAGGGAGAGAGACTGAATGCAGAAAGACCAGAAACCCCTGGGCCAGCTGCACTCGGAGGACACACAGAGCCCACAGATGGGGCAGCTGCTTCCTTCCCTGTGTGTGTCCCTGAAGAAGTTCCTGTCTTTCCTAATCATCCACAAGAGGAAACTGGTTATGCAATCCTGAAGCCTTGGGTGGCAACAGAACCCACAGCCATTTTCCTCAGTTATTTCCAGGGAAGGGAGTATTTCCTGAAAGCTGTACCTCACTCTTCCCTGGCCTGTTCCAGCTGCAGGGTCCTGCTGAGTGTGGTTTGAGCTCTGAACAGCCCCCAGGCAGGGAGGCACTTTCTTGCATCCCCTTTAGCACTTTACTGGCACTGATGTTTGTCATCACTCCTTGTGACTTGGTTATCAGATTCAAGAGTCCCTGGGGGAGGGGAGGCTTAGCCGGGGCAGGTGTGTGCCCTCCCCATGGGGCAGAGGAGAGCCTGCAGGCTGTTGCCTTGCTAGGTGCTGATTCCCAGTGTCACCTGTCACCTGTCTAGTTCCCAACTGGAGGAGGGGGTGTGGTCCAGTGATCACCCTGGTCCCAGTTTATCCCTCTGGGGGCACCAGAGGCCTGTGTCTTGCTCTTTTGTGTGTCCTGGCCCTGAGAGTACTTTGTCTTTCTTGAGGTGTGAGGTCTGAGTCAGGGTGAGGGTGGGACCAGGTGTGGCCAGTGAGGGGGTTGCTGGGCCTTAGTTATCCTCTATGCCCCTGGCCCTGGGGCATGTTTCTGGCTACTTTTTCCCTGGGTATTCCTTAAAAATATAACTTCCATAATTTTACATATGTTTTACCACACACACACACACACACACACACACACACACATGCTAACGTCACTCTGCCTCATGTTCATTGCTCTCCCCCAGGCCTGGGAAGTGAACAACGGGATCAACTGTGTGACCACCTACCTGGCGGATTGTGAGACTCAGCTGTCACAGGCCCCAAAGCAGGGCCTGCTCTACGGTGTTCCTGTGAGCCTCAAGGAATGTTTCAGCTACAAGGTGTGCCCTGTCTCAGTATCAGGCCTCAACACCCCTCCAATCCCTGCCAGCCAACTCTGTCTCGGGTCACCCTGGGCCCTCAGAAGAAGCATCAGGTCCAGGGCCTCGGGAGGGGTGTGCCTGCCTGGCCTGGCCTGCAAGATGGTGGTGGGAATGGACTCCGTTGCCCAGGGGGCCCTGACTCATCTGCCACACCCCTCTTGGTCCTCCTCTTTCCTCCCAGGGTCAGGATTCAACCCTGGGCTTGAGTCTGAATGAGGGGGTGCCAGCAGAGTGGGACAGCGTGGTGGTGCAGGTGCTGAAGCTGCAGGGCGCCGTGCCCTTCGTGCACACCAACGTCCCCCAGTCCATGTTCAGGTTGGATCTCGGGTGTGGGGTGGGGCAGGTGCACAGAGCCAGTGTGACCTGGGCTGACTCACCCCTGCTTCCTCCAGCTTTGATTGCAGTAACCCCCTCTTTGGCCGTACCATGAACCCATGGAAGTCCTCCAAGAGCCCAGGTGGTTCCTCTGGGGGTGAGGGGGCCCTCATTGGGGCTGGAGGCTCACCCCTGGGCTTAGGAACTGACATCGGAGGCAGTATCCGCTTCCCCTCCGCCTTCTGCGGCATCTGTGGCCTCAAGCCCACAGGAAACCGTCTCAGGTATGGTGCAGGTGGTTGATGGGACCTTCTGGGCCTCCTGCTGTGTGCCCTTGGTCTAGCTTCCCACCTTCTGGGCTCCCTGCAGGGATTTCCTCACTGGGGTCCCGCTGGGAGAAGGCACCGCAGCACTGGCCTTCGTTCCTAGTTTCCAGTGTGGCTTGAGTTTGGCAGGGTGGGGGAGTCATTGCCTCTTTCTAACATTTCATCGTTTGTTTCTTATCCAGCAAGAGTGGCCTGAAGGGCTGTGTCTACGGACAGGTAGCAGGTGAGATCCGCGGGCCTGGGAAGGTGGGGGAGGGCGTCTACTTGTTCTACCTCTGCCCCTTCTTCTGGGGCCAGAATTTGGACCCCAGGCGGCTCTAGGGCTGAGTTCCTACCTCCTTGTCTCTGGTCACATTCCAGGCCGTGGCCCACCCCAGAGCCCACTGGGGCCAGATGATCACTCTCTTCCCCTCCCTCCCCACAGTACAGCTCTCAGTTGGCCCCATGGCCCGGGATGTGGAGAGCCTGGCACTGTGCCTGAGAGCGCTGTTGTGTGAGGACATGTTCCGCTTGGACCCCACTGTGCCCCCCATGCCATTCAAGGAGGAGGTGAGCAGGAGTGGGGGTGGGCATGGGGCAGAGTCGGTTCTCTTCCCTCCCCCAGTGTCTGAGGCCAGGGCCAGCTGCTGCTCCGCAGACAGTCACCAGATGGAGCCCTTGCCTGTGTTTGGAAACCCTTCGGCTTTCCAAACTGGGCCTGGAGCCTCTGCTGAGGAAAGCCCCGGGCTCTGCAGTTGCTACTGAGAAATGGGAGTTGAGGACACCACTTCTCCGGCTGAGAACTCCGGGAGGGCAATTCCTAAACCTTGTCTGGGAACAGGAGCCTTTTGTTCAGTGTTCGTGTCCATCTCCCCAAGCTCCGGTGGGGTGCTTGGCACCTAGCTGAGTGAGTTAAGGATGGCTAAAAGCAGAGCCACCATCCTCCCAGAGGAGGCTGGGATCTGGGGGCAGTGTTGAAAGCTAACTCCCCAGAATATCACCCAGGAGGCCTATTGATGAGGCAAGGCTGAGATTATTATTTTCCAGGCTGTGTATTGCCTTGATGATGGAGCTTTAGTGGCATGAGGAGTGGAAGCAGGGCGAAGTTGGGATAGTTGCTGAGCTTTTTTTTTTAAGATTTATTTATTTATGCATACAAGCACGGGGTTACAGGCCAGAGGCGTGGGGGGGGTGAGAGGGTTCACCACAGACAGAGCAGAGAGCAGAACAGGCAGATCAACAGAAGTACACTGCTGAGGGGAGCAGCGGGCACAGCAGGAGAGGTCTGCTGCACCATGTGGGCCCCCTCCCTGGCCGGCAGCAGGGATCGAACTCGTGCTGCAGTGGCTGCGTTTTGCTTCACAGTGCGTTGCTAAACCCACTGCACCACCAGGGAGGCCCAGTTGCTGAGCTTTTGAACTCTGGTTTAAGGCCGGTATTTCAACGTTGGGGTTTGTAAGGATCGTGAAGTTAATAGTGGGATTAGTGGGGCCAGCAGGGTCAGGGTTTTGAGGTAAGGAGTTCAAGGCGTCTTGGGGTATAGATGCCATTTAATGCTTCTGTTGAAGAGTTTGATGGGCCTTTCAGGAATGAACAGTAGTTCCTTGTACTTTACACACAGAGCATTCGGGAGTAGGAGCTGCGTGCAGAGAGGAGCGGCAAAGTCGCGCGGACAGTGAGCTGGGTGACGTAGCTCAGTTTTCAGCAGCTGGCGTTTCTCTCTCCTGCACGGACCTTTTGCCTTCATCCAGCCCAGATTGCTTGCGAAGGCAGAGGGCCTCTGGACAGGAGAGTGGGCCTTGGTGGTTCTTGGCAGGCAGGAGATCTGAATCGGGTGGGGTGGCTCCCCCTCCTCAGCAGAGGAGGATGCTCTAACCACGCCCAGTGGCGCATGAGCCCTGCTTCCTGCAAGGGAGGAGAGGACAACCGTGTCCTGAGGTCTGAAACGTGCTGTTGCCGAACCAGGACTTGCACTCTTTTTTCTTTTTTTAAAAGATTTATTTATTTATGCATATAAGAACGGGTACAGGCCAGAGGTGCAGGAGGTGAGAGGATTCACCAGAGACAGAGTGGGGAGCAGAACAGGCAGATGGACTGAAACACACTGCTGCAGGGAGCAGTGGGCGAGACAGGAGAGGTCTGTGCCATGGGGTCCCCTCCCTGGCCGGCGGCAGGGATCGAACTCGTGCTGCAGAGGCTGTGTTTTGCTTCATGGTGCGTTGCTTAACCCACTGCGCCACCAGGGCGGGCCCAGGACTTGCACTCTTGAAACAGGAAGTAGCTGCAGAGACAGGTGCCTGGGTTCTGGAACCAGTGCTGTCACGCTGCCCCGGGTGCCTTGGGCAAGCGCCCGCCCCGCCCTGGGCCTGTTTAGACCTAAAGCCTCAGTTGCCTCATGACCAGTGGGAATTGCTCTGCCCTCGCTGGGTCACCGTGACAGTGTGAAAGAGATGGGTGCAGAAGGGGCTGTCCTCGGCGGTCAGCTTTGGGGATTGAGGCTGCAGCTGTACAGCTGTGTCTGGGGCTGAGCAGCTCCTTGCTCTCCGGGTCCTCGCCTCAGGCCGCTCTCTCCCGACGACTCTGCTTCCTGTGTTCTGTCCCCAGGTCTACAGAAGCTCTCAGCCCCTGCGCGTGGGGTACTACGAGACCGACAAATACACCATGCCCACTCCGGCCATGAGGCGGGCCCTGCTGGAGACTAAGCAGTGCCTCGAGGCTGCTGGCCACACGGTATGACAGTGGCCCCCTCCTTCTGGGGAACCTTCCTGGTACCATGGCCACCCCCTGCCCTGGGCATCCTTGCAATCCTGATGGCTTTGTGGCTGGGAGAGTGGCTCTGTCCCTGTGGCAGCGGTGTGCAGAGGGCTGCTGAGGGGGCCGAGTAAGTGATTGATGGCCAACGCGGCCTCATACTGCAGCGAGCGCCGCATGAGGGCCTCACCAGCCACAGACCTTGGAGCAAAGCTGTCCGAGGTTGTGGGGGCCCTGAGATGGCTTGCTAGTGGGTTGGTCTGCTCCTCTGAGACAGACTTATGTGTGACTGGCTCCAGGCTTCCCTCATGATGTGCATCATACAGGGAGTCTACAGGGGTTGATCAGTCTGCCTCTGTGGCTCCCGTGAGGGGGCCTGTCCAGGCAGGGTTGGAGCAGACCATCCTCAGGGCCTCCTGGAAAACGTGGGGTCATGGGAACCAAGTGTTTCCAGGTCTGAGGGCCTTATACCCCTCAATCCCTACAGCTGGTTCCCTTCCTTCCAAGCAACATACCCCATGCTCTGGAGACCCTGTCGACAGGCGGGCTGTTCAGTGACGGTGGCCACAACTTCCTACAGAACTTGTGAGTGGTCTGTGGTGGGATCAGGAGATGGGGAGACCCAGAGAGAGCAGATGGGTGCTCTGACCCCCCAGGATGGATCAGTCTGGAGGAAGATGGGGGCGAGACCTCAACTGAACAGGAAGAGGGTCAGAGCATTCTGGGTAGGGATCTCGCTGCCCCTCCGACCACACAAGTTGAGCCTGGAAATACCTTGCCAGGAAGTCTCCGGAAAGGTGCAGTGACAGGGGAGGCCAAAGTGCGCATCCTTGGTAACCCTGGACTGAGCTGTCGGAGGGAGCAGGTAGACAGGGCGGGATGGAAGCAAGAGGGAGGTATCTGGACATCATTCTGTGACACCAGGTTCTTCTGACCTGAGCTACATTTTTTTTTTTTAAAGATTTATTTATTTATGCATACAAGCACTGGGGTACAGGCCAGAGGTGTGGGGGGTGAGAGGATTCACCACAGACAGAGCGGGGAGCAGAACAGGCAGACCAACGGAAGCACACTGCTGAGGGGAGCAGCGGGCACAGCAGGAGAGGTCTGCTGCACCATGTGGGTCCCCAACCTGGCCGGCAGCAGGGATCGAACTCGTGCTGCAGTGGCTGCGGTTTGCCTCATAGTGCGTTGTTCAACCCACTGCGCCACCAGGGAGGCCCCTGAGCTACATTTTTATTTCCCTTTTGATCAGGGTCTTGATTTTCTCTTCTATAAATTGGATCAGACCCATTTTAAGGGACTTTCAGAGCTCAAATTTAGAGATGCTCGTTCCACTTGAATGTTTGCAGTCCTTAAAAGTTGACAGGGGCCGAGGACAAGCCGGGCATTTTGCCTGGGCTGACTGGACTTCCCCTGTAGATGAGTGTGGGCCGGGCTTTCTAGAGGAGGGGCCACACCTCACTCTAGTTCTGGGAAAGGCCCGGGAGCAGCCGCTGAGACCTTCTCCTGATATCTAGGGCCAGAGAGAGCCTTCGAGGCAAGCGTCACGGCAGCCCATGCGGCACCGCCCCACTTGTGCCTCCAGCTGGTCAGCATCATTTGGGGGATGCCCTGTCCCCTCGGTGTCAAGCTCTGGCCAGGGAGATGTTGCCCTCAGTTCTTATTTCTTGGAAGTGACTTTGCTACGGAGGGAGACAGTCCTGTCCTGGGAGATGTGGGTGTGGGGTTGATCCCAGGCGTTCCGAAGGATCGACGGAAACAAATCACATGTTTGGAAGGAGGCATGTCAAGGGGTTGGAAACCAGTGGTTAGCAGAGTCTGGTGAGGAGGGAGGTGACAGGGTCACTGAGTAGAGGGGGATTCCTGGGTGGGAGTGACTGGACTGGAACCTTTGTTTCCCAGCAAAGGTGATTTTGTGGACCCTTGCCTGGGGGACCTCATTCCAATTCTCAAGCTGCCCACGTGGCTGAAAGGGCTGCTGGCGTTCCTGCTGAGGCCTCTGGTAAGGGCCCAGAGAGGAAGGGCTGGGTGGACTGGGGAGGGGACCCCTGCTTTAGTCTCTCTTGGTGTGGTTAGGCCTGGCCTCACCCCAGCTCCTCCCCTCCCTACAGGTTGCATGCTGAAAGCAGTGCTGCCCCAGGATTTGGGGTGGGGAGCAGGAAACACACAGAGGAGGCAGGGGTGGCTCGGGAGGCTGTTGCCATCGCTTGGTTCTGTGCTGAGTCACTGACTGTCTCTCCACAGATCCCAAGGTTGGCAGCCTTTCTCAGCAACATGAAGTCTCGGTAAGACTGTTTCTCACTTTTGCCTGACGTGGTTCAAGTGATTTCTGACAGGAAAAGATGGGGGGAAGCAACTTCTTAGACTGCCAGTGGCCCAGGCAGGGGGCAACCCCTGTGGTCTTCAAGGGAGACCTGGCACTTGTCTAGCAAGGTCCAGACGGGACTGGAAGAGCAAGGGCCTGAGGAAGATAACGGGATGGGAGAGGCTGGAGAGGGGAAGGTTGACCTGGATGGGGCATGGATGGAAAAGACCAGGAGGCAGTTGGCATGAGGCAAGGAAGAGGGGGATACTGGGGAACCTGGAGAGTTGCTGCCCTGGAAATCTGAACTGAACTCAGCTGTACCTGCCCGGTATGGCTTGAGTGGAAAACGCAGGGCATAGGTCGACCCGTTTTCGGTCCCTGACATCCTGTGCCTTTGCTCCTCTCGCCACCGGGGATCGAGGCCCTTTGACAGCTCTGGTCCGTCCTGGGTCCTAAGGGCAGCTAGGGATCAGGCCTGGCCTGGTCCTGGCTCTGTTGTAGATTCACTAGTGACCTAGCCTACGCCCCTCTTTGGGCCTGATTCTTCTCAGTGGGCCTGTAGAGATTTGGACTACTTCCTTCTCGGAGCTCACATCCTGTTGAGAAGGGTCCATGGAGGAATGAGAATCTGGGAGGTATTACCGTAGGGGACTGATGTTGTTAATCTGTGGTTGTGACCCTCATGGCCAATGACCTTCCTCCCTCTGCCCAGGTCGGCTGGAAAGCTCTGGGAACTGCAGCACGAGATCGAGGTGAGGCTGGAGCTCCTAGATTAGAGTGAGGTGGTAGGATGGGGGGTGGGCAGTGTACCTGCTAGGGGGGTCCTTGGCCACTGGTCCCCCTTCTACTCTGTACTGGCCTGCTCAGGCCCTGTTCTCCAAACTTCACTTGCTGGTTGTCTGTCCTTGGGGCCCGGGGAAGTGTGGGCCTCCTGTCCTGGAGCCTCTTTGCCCCTCTGATGCTGCCGGACACTGTGGCTCTACCCCGGGAAGAAGAATGGTGTCTATGGCCTTGTGGGAGGTGGAGCAATGGATGCCCCTGAAAGCAACCACACCAGCATGCACCCAGGACCTCCATGCCATTGTGGCTCAATTCAGGTTCAGGGTCAGGAGCTGGGGCCAGTGCCACCCCAGCCCCAGTGCCTGAATTGGAGAGTCCACGCGCTGGACTGGGTCTGAGTCTACCTTCGCCTGGTGTGCTGGCATCCTCCCCAGATGTACCGTCACTCCGTGATCGCCCAGTGGAAAGCCCTGGAACTGGATGTGCTGCTCACCCCCATGCTGGGCCCTGCTCTGGATTTGAATTCCCCAGGCAGGGCCACAGGTGAGGCCCTCTGCTCTCTCATGCCCTTGCAGCTGCCTCCCCCTTCTCTTCTGAGTCCTGCCCTGTGCCCAGGGGCGCTTCTAGGAAGTCGAAGAATATGCCCTGCGGGAGAGCTGCACCCGTGGGGGAAGACCCCGTTTTCGGGGGCCGCAGTCTGGCTGATGGCAGAGGTGGCAGTCATGTGGGATATGCTGGGCGGGAGGACGCTTCTGTCCTCAGCTATTTGGGTGGGAGCTCTCGAGTTACAGGAACTGTGCTTTGGGGAAACGGCGCTTGAAGACCAGGTGGGGTTTAGATGACCCCCAAAAATAGGAACAGTATTCAAGGTGGGGGAAGCTCCATGGTCAAGGATCTCCAGCCAGCCCCGAATCTGGATTCCTGGGAGAGGGCTCCCCTGGCTCGGGGAGGCAGCGGTCACTTCACAGGGTGGGGGACTGGTGCCGGGAAGATGGGGTGCTGAAGGTCATGCAGCGCCCCTGCATTTATGCCGTGTGTCTCAGGGGCTGTCAGCTACACTCTGCTCTACAACTGCTTGGACTTCCCCGCGGGGGTGGTGCCTGTCACCACGGTGACCACAGAGGACGAGGACCAGATGGATCATTACCAGGGCTACTTCGGAGATATTTGGGACAAAGTGCTAAAGAAGGTGAGGCCATGGCTTGGTCTGATTCCCAAAACCCCCAACCCCAGGACTCACATCTGCACCCCAGTTCTTTTTTTTTTTTTAAAGATTTATTTATTTATGCATACAAGCACTGGGGTACAGGCCAGAGGTGTGTGGGGGGGGTGAGAGGATTCACCACAGAGAG
>JAGFMF010012100.1:314161-345047 GCA_019455555.1 Galemys pyrenaicus | reverse complement strand
CCCTCCCTGGCCGGCTGCAGGGATCGAACTCGTGCTGCAATGGCTGCGGTTTGCTTCATAGTGCGTTGCTTAACCCACTGCGCCACCAGGGAGGCCCTGCACCCCAGTTCTTAATGGCTATGAAGGAGATAGCTTGATGGGTATGGTCCTTGCTCACCTTTTTTAACCCAGTATCCCTAGGGGTACTTCTTGGATCTGGGGGGACAGTGGGGTTCCTGCCTCACTGCATCCCATCCTGATGCCTTTGTCCCCTGCAGGGCATGAAGAAGAGCGTGGGGCTGCCTGTGGCCGTGCAGTGCGTCGCACTTCCCTGGCAGGAAGAGTTGTGTCTGCGGTTCATGCGGGAGGTAGAGCAACTGATGACCCCTGAAAAACAGCCTTCCTGATGGCCCGGCCGCCGGCCCCGGAGAACCTGGCTCACTGGACCATGCTCATCAGATCCAGGCCCGGCCGCTGCCCTGCGAGGACAGTGTCAGCCTGGGGCAGAGGCTTCCACATCTCCTCCCGAGCCCCTGAACTAAGTGCGGACGCCCTGAGTCTGGACCTCGCTCTCCTCTCTGGTTCCCTCTCTCTGCCCTCCCCTGTCACTTGGCAGCCAGTGGATATGGCCCAGGCCCAGGCCCAGTAACAGTGAAGAAACGATTCCTCGTCTGTGTATTTTCTGCTCATCATTGTTTGGGCGCTGGAGGTTGGAAACTTGACTTTCCAAAGCCTGACCCAGACATGTCAGAATCCTGCTCCTATGTCCTGTCCCCCACAGGATGGATCAGGCCTCTCAGAGTGGACATTACAGCTCCCACACCTTGCAAGCCCTGTCCTTCCTCCTTGGCTCCTCTCTGTTCCTCTACCATTAAATCATCTGCAGGCCCAACTCAGGTCCTTCTTTGTCCAGAAAGCAAAAGCCTCAGCCCTGTGCAGCAGGCGTCTCAGCAGCACACTGGTGCTCCCTGATGGCAAGCACCTGTCACTACATCTTTGTCCTCAGAGGCCACCCCAGGGCTGGCACAGGGCAGCAGGAGTGCTGGCCCCCAGCTGGTGCCATTGGGAAAAGGAGCCCATGGGGCTGGGGAGGTGATGAGATAGAGCTGGGTTGTTCTGGGTAGGCTTCCTGGTGCAGGAGGATCTCTGTGGGATCTAGCACTTTCTCAGAGCCTGGGAGAGGGAATGAGGATATTCCAGGAGGAAGGAACCAAATGCCCAAAGACCAGCATGTAGTTCATAGGTGCAGGCATTGAATGGACAAGCAGCAGAGATACAGATGGAGACCAGCTCACAGTGGACTTGGGAACCAGCTTGGGAACTTGAATCCTGTCTCAGGGCAATGGGGAGTTCTTGAAGGATCACACAGGAGCAGTGAGGAATGTAGACAGGAGGGGCAGAACCTGGAGAGAGATATGATGGCTGTCCCATGGCCCTTATCTGGGGCAGGGGCTCAGACCGAGTTAGTGTGGTGGCGCAGGGTACGGGGCGGCGGTCTGGGACGTTACAGTTGGGATGCCGCAGGTTAGAGTCTGTCAGCTCATGTCTCACCAGCCTGTTTCCTGACTGGTGGGAGGTGACTGATCTGTGATAAACTGGGGGCCCTTTGGCTCCATGAGAAGTTTCCTTACTCCTCCCTGGCCCCAGCCCTCATTCCCCTGCTTGCTTAAGATGTTGCTGAGTCTGAGCCTCTGGCATGGAGGCCTAGCTCCTGTCAGCATTATTCACATTCTTCAGGCACGCATCCTTCCCAAGGCTTGCTTCTGCACCCTGATTTTCTTCTTCCCTCAGAGGGAGTTCCCTACCCAGGTGGCCCACCCAGTGGTGCTGTCCGTTGACCAATGGCATCCCTGCCCAGGTGGGGCCAGCTCAAGGCACAGCCATGGCGCCACCATGTGGACAGCGAATTGGGTTGAGCAAATAGTTGCTGCAGTGTCAATTTGCCTTTTATTGTTTCATAAAACCACTGCCTTCTGCCCTATTTCTTTCTCTCCTGCCTGTTTCTCCTCTGGTTGCTGATATCCCTAAGCTTTCAGACACGAGGCTGCAGAGTCGGAGCGTCTTTCCTTTCTTCCCTGGTTCACGGTTCACCCTTGGAGCCCCACCATGGCCACTGCCAGTCCTGTGCTCAGCAGGGTTGGTGCTCAGCCAAGCCTGACTCCCATCCAGCATTATCTGCCCCGGTCACCCCACTTGTGACACAACTTCTGACACTTGCCAGCCTGTCACCCTTTGTTTGTTATAACATCATCCACTCAAAACAAGATTCATGAGAGCTGCACTTTGTCTTCCTCATTACTATGTTCTTGGCATGTGGAGAGGGGCCTAGAATGTGCTCAGTTCAACCAGCATCCTAGGGACCAGGCACTGTAGTGGGCACTGGGTCTGCAGTGATGATTGAGGCAGACTAGGTTCCTCGTGGCCATTATATGCTGGAAGACAGATATTTGTTGAATGAAAGGTGTAGTGAGACAGGCAGCTGTGCAAGTGAAGACCCTGAACATTTATTTATTTATATAAGATTTATTTATTTATGCATACAAGAGCCAGGGGTACGGAAGTTGAGAGGATTCACCAGAGACAGTGGGGAGAAGAACAGGTGGATTGACTGAAGCACACAGCTGAGGGGAGCAGTGGGCGAGGCAGGAGAGGTCTGCTGCGCCATGTGGGTCCCCTCCCTGGCCGGGGATGGAACTCATGCTGCTGTGCCGTGGATGCTTCACAGTGCAGCGCTCGACCTGCTGTGCCACCAGGGAGGCCTGAAGACCCTAAGTATTTAATGCATCGAGTGGCAAAGTGACTTGATCAGAAAAGGGGCGTTCTGTATGCGTTTACTGAATACTTGTTATGACCCATCTACCTTCTGGCCTTGTTTATAGTAATCACGTCATCTAATCCTCCTGTTAGCCCTGTGGTAGGTGTTTTTGTCCCCATTCTATGGGAAGGTCATCTTCCTTACCCAAGACGCTGCAGCTACAAGTGAGAGGAATTAGAACTGAAACCTGGGTCTGTCTCAGCAGCGAGCTCCTCTCGTGTCAGATGCTATGGCACAGAGGACTGACTCCGCAGCCTCTTCCTGTCTGGTCCCCATCCAGCAACCTCAAGACCCTTGGGGTCACATGGCTTCTCCTCTCATAGCCTCATCCCTACCCCCAGGTCTCCCCAAGGCAGGCTTCTTGCCTGGCTTTCCTGGCCTCCAGATTGGTCCTTCACATGGCAATTAGGTGACACACTTTTTTTTTTATTGATTTTTAAGTTTTTTCCATCATTGTTCATTTTTGTACCATATTTGATTTCTCTGCTCAGGTGTAGTCCCCATAAATCTCCCACCAACACATCACCTGTGGCCCATCACCAAGCACTAGGAATGCTTCATGGACCTGTATGTCATCCTTGCCGGGGGTTCTCTATGCTGATCTCTTTATTCATCGTTGCAGTTTCAGTATATGTGCTGAGCACTGGGTGACCTTTGTAAGCGCAGTCTGGTCACACCTAACACGTCTAGTGTAGCTGTGCCAGGCCAGGTGCCTGGCTGTGCTCTGCACTGACGTGCTGACCTGGCCGGTTCTGGTTACAGCACAAACAGACTGCCACCTCCATGCCCTGCAGTGAGAACTCCCACACAGCAAGGAGAGAGCTCCCCGGTGGTGTGAAAGGGTTTCTTTGTGTTTTGCTCACGCTCGAAAGGAGTCTGTCTTAATAGACTCCAGCATGTGTTAGGCTGTCGAGTTGATAATTCATGACCTCACAGAAAAGTGGGCATTTTACTTCTGTTTTATAGATGGGGAAACAAGTTTAGAGAGGCTACCTCTTTGATTTGTCCAAGATCAATCAATCAATCAGGAGTTCAGAGAATATTTATTTATTTTTAAAGATTTATTTATTTATGCATACAAGAGCTGGGGTACAGGCCAGAGTCCAGGGCGGTGAGAGAATTCACCAGAGACAGAGCGGGGAGTAGAACAGGCAGATGGACTGAAACACACTGCTGAGGGCAACAGCGGGGCGAGGCAGGAGAGGTCTGCTGCACCATGTGGGTCCCCTCTCTGGACGGAGGCAGGGATTGAACTTGTGCTGCAGTGGCTGCGGTTTGCTTCATAGTGCATTGCTTAACCCACTGCGCCACCAGGGAGGCCCCAGAGAATATTTAAACCTACATACCTGACTCCAAACTTAGGGTACTTTCATGTCTACACAGTCATCCCAAGAATATGTGCCAAACACCCAGGGGTCAGGTTCTCAGCTAGATGACCACAAACACTTTGGAGACAGATGCTACGTCCATGTGCTGTGCTGCTCTGCCAGTATCTGTTCCTAGGAGGTGTCTCTGGTGTCCCTATTCACCCTCTTCCTCTCCTGGGAATTTGATAGAGTTTAGAACACAAAGGGCCTGCCATCTCATCTACCCATGAGACACCATCATTTAGGGTCACCCTATGCTCTGGCCTGATGAGAGCCTTGGGGGTCCTGGCTCTGCTGCCACTCTTTCTGCTCTGACTCCCAGTTTGTTCACTCAAGTCTGAGCACTGGCTGTCTCCAATGTCATCGAAGAATGACAAGAAATATATCCACTAAATCAGGGCTAAATAAAGCCCAGGGCTCTAGGCCATCTGCCAGGACAACCTTATTAACTGCACCCTTCAGAGAGCCACCCAGTCAAGTCCTGAGCCCCCCAAATAGTCTTGGTTGAACCCTCCCCAGTTGCCACAGAGACTAGCAGTGACAACTGTTGCCTCGTGGGGTGGCAGCACTGGGAGCAGCATGGGATGAGAAATTACTCAGAGCCCATGTAGGGCAATGGAGGCTTGCGGTGTGCAGAGGGTGGAGTGTGCAGCCCCATCTGAAGGCAATCTTCTATTTATTGGCATCAAGTACAAAGGCGGGGCAAGAGCGGAGGGAGAGTAGCTGTGTGGGGAAAGCAGTTACTAGAGTGTAAACTAGGGTGGAGGCACCAGGGGCTATTGCCTGGGGAGCTTCATCGTTCCTGCTAGTTGAAGCATATTGTTCATCTCTGTTCTGATATCTGCCTGCTGTTTCAGCAGATACTGGTTTCCCAGTGTGTTCCTCATACAAGGGCTTTTGCCCTTGGTTAGAGGTCTCCTGTATCACCCTACACCTATCTGATAAGCAGGAACTCTGGGAACCAAGACAATATCCCCGAGAATAAGGAGGGCCGGATCTCACAGACAACCTTGGGTTCCTCAGGCAGAGGAGGTCACTCAAGCGGGGCCATGTGGGGTTTGTATGACTAGCCCCCAGCGTGGTACTGGATACTCAGTGGGTCCCCAACAAAGGCTTGTTGAGTAGAGGAGCGGGTGACTTGTTATTTAGTGAATGCATTTTGACCTCTCCTGATTGCTTCCTTCTCTTGTCTCCAACAGAAAATTTCCTAGTCAGCCCTGCCCTCAGCCCTTTTCACATTTATTTTGTCATGATTTTGACTAGTGCCTATTAGGATAAGTAACTCCCAGTTGATCGATAAACCTGTAGCTTTATCCTGGTCTGCATACGGGTCCTCAGCCAGCCACTGCCCCATCTCCGTGCTTCTCCATCTCTCCCTCTCCATCCATCCTGTAAGTACATAGAAGTTCTCCCGCAGTAGACTCAGGGTAACCAATTAGCAATAGTTCCTGCCTGATTGGAGTTTACACTTTACTAGCAAGTGGGCATCAATGCATAGTTTACAAGGCAAAGGTGCTGCTTCATTATTTTTAAAGATTTACTCATTTATGCACACAAGAACTAGGGTACAGGCCAGAGGTGTGGGGGTGAGAGGAGTCACCAGAGACAGAGTGGGGAGCAGAACAGGCAGATTGACCAAAGTATACTGCTGAGGGGAGCAGCGGGCGAGGCAGGAGATGTCTGCTGTGCCATGTGGGTCCGCTCCCTGGCTGGGGATTGAACTCATGCTGTGCTGCAGTGGTTGATGTAGCTTGATAGCACTGAGACTAAACCCCTGCCCTACCTGGAAGGCCCTAAAAATGAATGTTCAAGAAAAATAGAGGTGATAACTCCAAAGGCTATTAATTTAACTTCAAGGTCAATGCGTGCTTTGTGCATTGGTCTGGACTTGGGTGAAATATAAGGAAATGAAGGCAACGAGGTGTAGGTGAATTGAGAAGCTCGACTGGGAGCAGAGGGAAGAGACACGGGTAGTAGCTGTAAAAGATGTAAATCTGAGCGAATCTACGAAGATTAAAAATGGGAAGGGGGCCTCCCGGTAGCGCAGTGGGTTAAGCAACGTAGTTGAAGCAAACTGCAACCAAGGCAGCACAAGTTCGATCCCTGCCTCCGGCCAGGGAGGGGACACACATCGCAAAGCAGACCTCTTCTGTGTCACCCACTGCTCCCCTCAGCAGTGAACTTCAGTTGATCTGCCTGTTCTGTTCCCCACTCTGTCTCTGGTGACTCATCTCACCTCCACTCCTCTGGCCTGTACCCCAGTTTTTGTATGCATAGATAAATAAATCTTTTTAAAAAAATAAAAATGGGAATGACTTTGTCACTTTAAATGCTGTGAGAAAAGAGCTAGCAGGGATAAAAGAGGCCAAATGGGGTGGGGGGAGCGCAGCTCAGTTAAGCTCAGCTATAGTTAAGGAATGTTATGTGCTGGAGTCCTGGCTTGCCAACACTGGGCGAATGAAAGGCCAACAGAGCCCTTGCAATCACGAAAATTTAGGGAGGGAGGCAGATAATAAGTCAACTAATAAACACATAAGTCATTTCAGCTAATTTTAAATGTGATAAGAGATAGAATGGAGGGATGTGGCAATGAAGGTGCAACTCAAGAGTGATGTAACGAGGCCCAGGGTGTGATAGAAGTAGGTGGGTGCCACTCCTGGGCCCTCGGGAGAGAGCCAGGGTTCGTGAGGAAAGGGCCGTGCAGGAAGGAGAGGGTGAGAAAAGGCGTGACACCTGAGGGCTTGCCCAGGAGGAGGGGCCCTTCCACAGGCCCCTTGTCCATGATGTGGTCTTGTGTTAGAGGGCCGATGACCTTGGACTACCCTTTAGCTTGCGACCATCAGGTCAACTGCCTGATGCACGCCTGGCTCTGGGTGACTGTCGGGTGCTCAGACTCCACATTACCAACCACAAAATCTGCTGCTCTGGCTCCCCGTCTTGAGGGCCGAGTCCCACTGTCCCAAGCACAGTGATGGCGGCAGTGTCGGTGGAGACAGATTGCTTCTCTCTCCCTCTGAGGCAGAACTGGGCAGAAACAGCCCAGCTTTGGGCGGGGTTTCCCAAGCAAGGCCCCTCCTGTTCTGTTGCTTTAAAAGCTCCAGTGGATTTTCTGCCTCTTCAAAAATTTCTCCCCTTCCACATGGGTTCCACCCACAGGCTCCCTGCTCTCTACCGGTCCGTAGGGAGTGCCTAGCCCAGCAAGAAGGTAGGAGATGAGTCTGGAAGGAAGACTGGGAGGTTGCAGTCCTGGCCTCGGGAGCGTGGCCTGGCTGTGGGAGATGGGAGTCAGGCAGGGGCAGGGGCGAGGCCATGTCAGCCTGTGTGCCTCAGGCCTTGCTTCCTTGCGTTGTCTCCCCTGAGACGAATGCTTTGTCATCCTCCCCTACCTTTCCTCTTCCATACCTTTCCTCTCTGGCTGGCCCCAGACTTCCCCATGAGCTGCTCTCCCCAGCAGGTAAGGCCTGTTCTGCCCACCTCCATGTGGCCCATGAGCCATGTTGAAGGAGTTGGTGATTATCCTGAAAGCAACAGGAAACCTTAGGGAGAGCCCCATCAGAGACTGGCACAGTTGGTCTGCCTGTTCTGCCCCCTGCTTATCTCTGGTAAATTCTCTCACCCCCCACGCTTCTGGCCTGTACACCAACTCTTGTATGCATAAATAAATAAAAAAATTTTAAGGTTTATTTATTTATGCATACAAGAGCTGGGGTACAGGCCAGAGGTGTGAGACTGAGAGGAGTCACCAGAGACAGAGCGGGGAGCAGAACAGGCAGACCGACTGAAGTACACTGCTAAGGGCAGCAGCGGGCGAGGCAGGAGAGGTCTGCTGCACCATGTGGGTCCCCTCCCTGGCTGGCGGCAGGGATCGAACTCGTGCTGCAGTGGCTGCGGTTTGCTTCATAGTGCATTGCTCAACCCACTGTGCCACCAGGGAGGCCCAATAAATAAAATCTTAAAATAAAAAAAGGAAAGGCCACCCAGGACCTCCATGGTGGTACAAAGGGTTAAAAGTCTCAGCACTATGAAGCTCTCTGCTCCCCACATGCCTGGTCTGTACCCCAGGTTTGTATGCATAGGGTGCTGGTGGATGTCTGAGGGGTGGGAAGGGGAGGAGGATGGGAAGCAGGTGCAATGGGCTTCTTGCCTGCCTGCCCGTCTCTATACTATTCTTCTTCAATTATCCTATATATGGTAATTGGTGTCCTTCCTTCACCACAGAGAGCGGGAGCAGAACAGGCAGATCAACGGAAGTACACTGCTGAGAGGAGCAGCGGGCACAGCAGGAGAGGTCTGCTGCGCCATGTGGGTCCCCTCCCTGGCCGGTGGCAGGGATCGAACTCGTGCTGCAGTGGCTGCGGTTTGCTTCATAGTGCGTTGCTTAACCCACTGCGCCACCGGGGAGGCCCTAAAACCTTTAGTTTCACTTGCGTCTTAGCCACCTACTTGCTGTGGCACCTTCCCAAGCTCTCCACAAAAGTTTCCTTTCGTGTGATCAACAAGATCCTATCTCTTTCCCAGGGCAGGCTGGATATGAGTAAGAGGGAGGGGGAGGACGCTGGGTTTGGTCACACCCAGGGCCTTGATTCCTGCCCCAGAGGGCCATCCCCGTAGAGGAGGTGCTCTGGCATTGGACCTACAAATAAGCGTGCAGGGTTCTGGAGGAGCAGTGGCATCCACGCGGTACCGCAATGTCTGGGCTGGTTTGGCTGGCTTGCTCCCTGGTGGTGCTTCTCCTGCTGGCCGTACTGGGGGCTGCTCTGTTCTCCTGGCAGCAGTCTCCAGCACAGAACAAGATTCCCAGGGCGCAGAAGCGCAGGGAGACAGCACTGCAGCAGATGGAGACCCTGGCTCAGCGGCTCCGGCAACAGGTGAGGGGTTACAGGCCCCGGGCCCAGCCCTCGGTCCCAAAAGGTGCATCTTAACGGAGGACAGGGCCCCTCTCCTTGCCCCTCCTCTTCAGAAGGCAGGGAGTCGGGGCACCTAGTCTTCCACTCCAGCTCTCCCCGTGCTGGCCCTTTGTTCCACCAGCGGTTCCTCCCTTATGTTCTCAGAGCCCCGTGAGGTCAGGGCAGTGCTGGGCTCTCCCAGGCACAGGCACGGGCTTAGTGACATCACCTCATGTTACTCGGTGACATCAGGGAGCAGTGCGCAGCGACGGTCTCCGTTCACGTGGGCCGTTTGTTGAAACAGAATAAGCTGATGTGGCAATTGGAAGGAGGAGCAGGGCTCTTTCGCCCGAGTACCCCCAAGCCCCGCGGAGAGGAAACCCTGTTGTGCACATTTCCCCTCGCACCTCCACCCCCTTTGGGTTTCCTGAACGCCTGATAGATGCAAAGCACAAGGGCCGCTGGAGATAGGGCTCTCCTAGCTAGTCACGTGCTTCAAGGAGGCACTTTGACAGCTGCGTGGGGGGATTTCAAGAGTGTCAGCGTGGGCCCCTGGGCTTAGCAGGCAAAGAGACTGAGCCAGGCAGCGTCAGCAGCTGCTGCCTAGAGAGGCAGAGAAGAACGCAAGGGCGGGTCAAGGGCCTCACGGTGGGCCTGCAGCTTGCTGTGTGGCCTCGAGCCTCCTTTCTGGGCCTCAGGCCCCTCAATTGCCTGAGGAGGGGTAGGCTCCCCAACTTTGGTTGATGATGATGGACTCCCTCTGGGAGCCCCTGGGGGTGGGGCCTGTGCCCGAGTTGCTGTCCCTGTGCTCGGAACCTCCTGAGTGTCCTCTGCCGTCCCCTGGACGGTGATGGATGGCCCCGATGGGCAACTTCTCTGCCCGAGCGGCTGCAGTTCCTGAGAATGTGTATTAATATTAATTGGGACTAATTAGTTGGATAAATCAATCTGCCCCCAGAGAGCAGCTGCCCCTCCCTGGCTGATGAAGAGGAAATCGGGGCTAATGGGGTTGCTGCGGCGAATCGGCATGATGGAGAGGAGGCCCGCGTGCGTGCGGAGGCCCCATCTGTGCGCGGTGGTGGGCTCGGGCTCCTTTACTACAGACGCCAGGGCCTCCTTGTGGGCTCCTCCTGTTGGCGTTTTGTGGCGTGCTGGCTGGCTGCGTGTCTGCCTGTGTGCAGCTTGGTTGCATGCCTGTGGGTGTGTGCGGAGCTGGGCATATGAGCTGTGTGCGTGGCTTGGGTTTGAGTGTTTGCAGGAGCGGGGCGCCTGTGGCCCCGTGGCTGGCGAGTAAGGACCTTCGACTGGCATGTGTGGACACCTGGACTTGGCACCTGAAGGGGTATGTGTGGGGCCAGCAGGGTGGCTGGAGGGTGAAAGGGGTTTGGGGTGAGGTCACCTAATATCTCCAGCTTCTTCTGAAGGCCCCAGGTCCCCTGGTTCTCAATACTTTATTCCTTCCTCAACAAAACTATACAGATCTGTCCTAGAACCTTCCCAGGTAGCTTGCTCCTTCATCAGGGATTCCCTCAAGGCTTCGGGTGTCCACCTTTATGCCCCATGGAGGTGCGATGCTGAGACAGAGATTGAAACTTGCTGGGTTCAAACAAATCCAATTCGGTGCAGTTTAGCAAATTTCACAGAGGGTCTTCCGGGCCTTGCCTTCTGTGAGACTCTGGGGACAGCGTCATGATAACTGCGAATTTGAATTGAGCCCCGACTTGCCTTACAGATGTTTTCCATCCGAGTGGGGTGTGGTGCAAACAAAGCTCCGCGAACAATGATGGGGGTGGGTAGAGTAACTGAAGGTGGCCAAGGCCAGATGCCAGCGGGGCTGAGACTGCGCAGGCGCTTTGCTCTGGCTGGGGCGGGGGTCGTGTAGGGAGGTTTCAGGGTGGGTGGCCGCTTGCAACTGGTCCTTGCAGGATGTGTCTGAGTTTCCCAAAAGGAGGAAGGACCAGGAAAGGCCAAGGGAGAGAGGAAAGACTGCGACGAGGCTGTATTTCTGTGGAACACATAGAAAACAGCATTCAAAAGTCCAAAATTTCTCTTGGCTACAGGCTGCTGGTCAGAAGGTTCTGGTCACTTCTGGTGGGAATCGTCCACCATGAGGACTGAAGCTTTTTACGATATTAAACATATTTAATAACTCCTCAGAAATAATAAGTCAGTTTACTAAAAACTTAAAAATATATATTTTTTTATTTTTTTAAAAGATTTACTTATTTATGCATACAAGAGCTGGGGTACAGGCCAGAGTCCAGGGCGGTGAGAGTGTTCACCAGAGACAGAGTGGGGAGCAGAACAGGCAGACCGACTGAAGTACACTGCTAAGGGCAGCAGCGGGCGAGGCAGGAGAGGTCTGCTGCACCATGTGGGTCCCCTCCCTGGCTGGCGGCAGGGATCGAACTCGTGCTGCAGTGGCTGCGGTTTGCTACATAGTGCGTTGCTCAACCCACTGTGCCGCCAGGGAGGCCCATATTTTTTATTTTTAAAGCATGATGGGATGCAGGGCCTCCCTGGTGGCGCAGTGGGTTAAGCAACGCACTATGAAGCAAACCGCAGCCACTGCAGCACGAGTTCGATCCCTGCTGCCGGCCGGGGGTGGGGGGGGACCCACATGGCGCAGCAGACCTCTCCTGCTGTGCCCGCTGCTCCCCTCAGCAGTGTACTTCCGTTGATCTGCCTGTTCTGCTCCCCGCTCTCTGTGGTGAAGCCTCTCACCCCCCACCTCTGGCCTGTACCCCAGTGCTTGTATGCATAAATAAATAAATCTTTAAAAAAAAAAAAAAGCATGATGGGATGCAGCACCATTTCAGCGTGGAGAAGGGCAGGTGTCCACTGAGCTGAGGGAGTCAGCAGAAGGGTGCTTTGTTCTAAACTGAACTATATATTAAAATAGCTTAAAAAGTGATGTATGTTGAGGCTCCATTCTTTTATCATGTCATTCTAATAATTTCCAAGATTTTTGTTGAATTTTAGAAATCGCAGTGATATTTTGATATAGCTGTCATCTTTTAAAGATGTCCTTCCTGTTCAAAACTTTCCCAATAAACTGAGAGTGCAGTCTCACTGGGAAGAGACTCATTCTCAACAATAATGACCTCGTTCTTCGGTCTGAATCCTCACTGGGCTCCTGCTGCACCAATAAAAATCACAGTCACGGGCCTTGGCGCAGGGGTTTGAGCGTCACACTGCGAAGCAACCACTGCACAGCAGCATGAGTTCGATCCCCGGCCAGGGAAGGGACCCACATGGAGTAGCAGGCCTCTTCTGCCTCGCCCACTGCTCCCCTCAGCAGCGTACTTCAGTCCATCTGCCAGTTCTGCTCCCCACTCTGTCTCTGGTGAATCCTCTCACCCCCCACATCTCTGGACTGTACCCCAGTTCTTGTATGCATAAATAAAATCTTTAATAAAATTTAGGAGAAATTGGAGAATGATTAGATCAAGAAGCAGAGATTTCCTACAAATAGATATCTGTGCCCCCTTATTCATTGCAGCATTATTGACAGTAGCTAAAAGAAGAACTGCACTGCCTCACAGGGTAGCTACTTGGCACAAGTGATGACTTAAAATTTAAAAAAAATATCACACTCACAATTGGCAACTTCTTTTTTTTTTCCCCACCCCCTACTTCTTTTTTTAATAACAGTCAAGCCTCCCTGTTGTCCATCAAATCATAAACATTGTTATTACGGTATCATAGTAAGTTATTTAGTTCCTAACCCTTCAGGCCATTAGAAAGTGGTGTAAACTGGTGGCTAAGAGCGTGGCCTCTGATTGGACTGCCTGTGTTTGAATCCTGACTCTGTAATTACATTTTTTAAAAAGATTTATTTATTTATGCATACAAGTGCTGTGGTATAAGCCAGAGTCGCAGGAGGTGAGAGGATTCACCAAAAACAGAGTAGGGAGCAAAACAGGCAGATTGACCAAAATATACTGCTGAAGGGAGCAGTGGGCAAGACAGGAGAGGTCTGCTGCGCCATGTGGGCCCCCTCCCTGGTGGGGGATCGAACTCATGCTGCTGTACAGATGCTTCACAGTATAGCGCTCAACCTGCGCGCCACCAGGGAGGCCCTGAAATTACATTTTAAAGAACACCTCTGTGCCTTAACTTCCTCATCTCTACAGTGGGGTGGTGATTATGATAGTACTAAAGTAAATGAATAAAGTAAATGGCACACAGAGCAAGCCTTGTCTGAGTGATAGGTCTCACTTGAGTAATAGGACTAGAACTAAAACTACTACTGCTATTACTACTACTAATAAAGCAACTCTATCCTTGGTGAGAGTGGTGGGTCAAGGAATGGATGGCTGGGGTTGAAGTACACATGCCTTCACTGGAATGGAAACAATCTACCTGAATATATTGGCACAGCTATGTATGAACACACAGGTATACGGTGGAAGCTTTGTAACCCAAGCTGAGGGGAGCGGTGCTGCAGCTTTATTCTGAGTGCACTTTGGATTGAGGATCAGACTCGGGTTTTACAAAATCTTAAAAGGATCAATTGGAGGAGTAAAGACTAGAGGCAGGGAGGCCAGGGAGGAGGCCGTTGAGAAAACTGAGAGACAGAGAAGGTTCTAGGCAGGAAAGAGATGGAGACCAGAAGTGGGAGACAGGAAAGAGGCAGGTATGTGTGGGAAAGAAAATAGTCACATTGCCTGGTGTGAACCAGATTCTGCCACTGGCTAGACATAGGTGTGTGGGCAAATAGCTTTTTGTACCTCAATTTCTTCTGTGATAAAAGAAGAGATAAGATGAACTACCGCCTAGAGTTGTAAGGAGAATGCCAACTACAATATGTGGAATTGAATGAGACTGGCATGTATGGAGTGTTGTAATAGGTTTTTCAAGGGAACAAGTGTTAGCTGTTAGGACTAACATCAGAATTTGGATGGAAGGGAGGGATCCAGAATGATTCTGACATGAATAATATCAACTGGGAACTTCATGAAACAGGTTTGACAGATGAGGCCTGGGGTGCATGTGAACATCGGGGTGGGTAAATGAATCTGAGGTCCTACGAAAAATATGCCTGTGTTGGAGAAGTAGGATGATCTGGGCATTCTGGAGACACATGAGGCTGTGGAAATTACAAGGGTGGGAGGGAGGGGGTTGAGGCTGAGGAGCATTGACAGGAGGGAAGTGGGGCAGAAGAGACTGGAAGAAACCCCTGGAAGGCAGGAGGAAGCCAGGAACTTGGAAGGCATAGAGTTCCCAGAAACAAAGTAACTAAGAGTCAGAAGCTGCTGAGGAGAGTGAGATCAGGACTAAGAAGAATCCAAGACATTTGACGATCAAGAATCTGTGCAACTCCTCACCTCCCAGAGAGACCCCTTTGTCTCCTATTCCTCCCCTACAGGACCAAGAAAGGCCCCCGGTGCTTTTACTTTTTTCTACCCAACCCACACTCCAGTTTGCAGGCATCAGGGTCTCAGCAGGGACCAAGGAGGATGAAAGAAGGACAACTTGGCCTTCCCGAGCCTTGACGCATGTGGGGTCCCTGTCATGTCATGCTTGTCTTAGACAGGAGGCCTGAGGGACTGGTAGCAGGGCTCCCCTCATACCCCGAGGGGCTGGGCCCAAAGCATGTGGGGCTTGTCCGTGGTGACCCAGCACAACTCATGGTTGACTTCTAGTCCTTTCTTTTCTAAGGATCCCTAGATCAGAGTAGGGGAAGGAATCTGCCCGTTCTTTCCTTCATTTCCACAGGAGCCAAAGTTGGATTCCAAGCTTATTCTGGAGCTGCCGCTGGCAGAGTTGGTTCAGAAGCTGAAGACTGAAGAGTTGAGCCTGGAGAGCGTCCTCTGTAGCTACTTAGAACAGGTTGGGATCAGGAGTCAGGACCCAAAATTGGGGCTCTGAGCTGGAGTGGAGATGTTACCTGTTGCTTTACTCAGAGGAGCTAGAGGGCAGTTGTACTTAACTTGGGATGCAGGTAACTCGGGAGGGGACTCGTGGCACAGTGTCACCTCTATCTGCTCCGAATCAGATGGTGGGAGGGGACAGGGTGAGTCCCTGTCCCTGGCCTCACTTGATCCTCTTTTTTGGGTTCCCTCTGTGTTGCTCAGGCACTGAAGGTGCACCAGGAAGTGAACTGCCTGACAGATTTCCTGGGGGAATGTGAGGAGCAGCTGCAGGCGCTGAAGAAGCTCAAGAAGAGCGAGAGAGGCCTTCTGTATGGGGTCCCTGTCAGCCTGAAGGACAACTATGACTGCATGGTGAGCCCCAGGGTGGAGGTGCGCCTGCGGGCATGCATGTATAAGTGCAGGCACGCCACCGAGCCTGCGGACGTCCATGTGTGTGACCTCAGGCAAGACACTTAGTCAATTCCGCACAGCTGGGAAGTGGCCAACTGGAATCTAAACCCAGTGGTTTGGCTCCCAAACTCAGACTCTTGGCCAACAGGCTCTTCTGCCCTTTCCTTGGGGTGCAGCACTGTCTCTGGGGGTGTGAGCATGAGTGAGGGTGGGGGTGGGATGGGCTGTTTTCCAATCTGAGCCCCGTGGCCTGGAGGCAATGTCACTTCTCTGCAGGGCCATGACTCCACGTGCGGCCTGTCCCAGTTCCTGCAGAGGCCGGCGGCCAAGGACGGGGTCATCGTGGAAGTGCTCAAGGCACAGGGAGCTATCCCGTTCGTTAAGACCAACGTGCCCCAGACCCTGCTCAGGTCTGTGAAGAGAACGGGCTGGGGCTGGAACCGGGGCTGGGCCCAGGGACACTTAAAGTCTCAGTCCAGGGTGGAGGGAGAGGCAGGGGCCAGGGTGCAGATGTCTAGGACCAAGGTTTTGGGGCAAATCTTTGGTGCCTTCCAAGTCTCAGTTTCCTCATTTTCTAGTGTGGTGTGGGCTCCCTGCTCTCCAAGGACGCTCAGACTCTGAGGTGCTGAGAAGTCCCATCTCGCCCTCCTAGCTTCTCTCTCTGATTGTGCTTCTCTCCTCTCTCCTCCCCACTCCACCTCTAGTATGTTCATCTTCGTGAGGGACTTGCCCCCACTCTGACAACAGAGGCGGTGGGCTCCTGATGCTTGTTCCAGGAGTCCTGCTCCGAGTCTGCTCAGGGCGTGTCCTGCAGCAGTGTCCCTGCCTCAGCAGGAAGGGACAGCGAAGCTCACGGAACTGAAGCAGGCCCCAGCCTGACTCCTGAGGGTGGTCGGCGTCTGTGTGGGAGGGACACCCTCCCCTGTCAAACCTACACCTCTCAGCCCCTTTCCTTTCGTTTGCCTCAGCTTCGACTGCAGCAACCCCATCTATGGACTGACTCTGAACCCTTTGAACTTGAGGAAAACACCTGGGGGCTCTTCAGGGGGTGAGGGAGCGCTGCTGGCAGAGAAGGGGTCCATCCTGGGCATGGGCACTGACACAGCGGGCAGTGTCCGCATCCCAGCCAGCTTCTGTGGTGTCTACAGCCTCCGGACCACAGGATTCCGCCTCAGGTACTTGGTGGTGGGGGAGGCTCAGCCCAGCCCAGGAGTAGAGGTGGGGGAGTAGAGGCATCTGCGCCCTATATCAACTCTCATCCACTCAACTCAGTATTAGGGGACGTGAGTGAAGACAGCAGGACTTCAAGTAACTTCTGTCTCAGACATAGCTAAACATGCCATGGTTGGTAGAGGGGACAGTGGAATCGACCTTCCATTCATTATTTCATTGATTCATTAATATATTATACATCTATTCATCTACAGTTCCCCTAAGCACTCACCCATCTATTAATTTATCATCATCCCTCCTTCGTCTCTTCATCCAACCATGTAATCACCACCCCAGTTTCTGTGTGCAAATAATTTCACCATTTACCCATCACCTAATTTATTTAACAAATATTTAGTGAGTGTTTATTCTGTTCCATGCTAGTACTTAGGATAGATCAATGAAGAAATGGACAAATATCCCTGAATTGGGCAATATCCCTGAAAAACTTACACATGTCCTTCCATTTGTTTTTTCATTCACTTAGCCATTCATCTCTTCATCCATTCACTTATCTAGCTATGCATCTACCAGCCCTATTTCCCTCCCCTCATCCATCCACCCATCTACCCATCCATTCATCCATCTTTCACTCCCACTCTGGGCACTTGCTCTGTGGTGGTCTCCGCAGTAGGGACACAGCATTCTCAGACCTGCCTCCTGCCTCTGTTGTGCTCCTGGACATCCAATGCCTGAGTCAGAAAGTGCTCGAGATTCTAGGAGAGGGTCAACGCGTGTGCGCACTGACAGATGAAACTGCTATTTCCTTTGACAGAGAATTATTAAGACCCTATGCTTTAAACTTTCAGAATCAGGACAAGGGAAGGGAAGGCAACATTTGAAAGTTGGTGTGGCATCTAGAAGGTTTTAAGAATATAAGCATCTTCCTTTGCCTGGAGCAATATACTTGTGTGAAAGGGCTACAAGGGAAAGCTGTGAGAAAAGTGGACACGTTAGAGCCTTGAAAGGCTGTTAAAGAGATACTGACTTTAGACTGCATAACACAGAATCAAGGAAGGGTTCAAGCAGCATCTATTCCAGCGCTGGGCCCTGGGGACATTCCTTGTCTGGGTGTTCAAGTCTCCTTGGCACCCAGGTCCTTCCCTTCTGGTGCTGAACTGGGATTTGGGGGTTTGGGGTTTTACAGCTACTCTGGAGTCGCTTCTGCTGTTAAGGGCAAGAAAACAGGTAAGGGCCTCCCTGGTGGCGCAGTGGGTTAAGCAACGCACTATGAAGCAAACCACAGCCACTGCAGCACGAGTTCGATCCCTGCTGCCGGCCAGGGAGGGGACCCACATGGCGCGGCAGACCTCTCCTGCTGTGCCTGCTGTTCCTCTCAGCAGTGTATTTCCATTGATCTGCCTGTTCTGCTCCCCGCTCTTTCTGTGGTAAATCCTCTCACCCCCCACACCTCTGGCCTGTACCCCAGTGCTTGTATGCATAAATAAATAAATCTTTAAAAAAAGAAAACAGGTAAGTGCCTGTCTGCCCCAATGGCCACACACCCATCCACCCATTCAAAGACAAACCTGCCAGCCTTTCTCCCAGGACCACTTCGCTCAGCCCCTATGCCATACATCAGCCCACTGGTGACAAAGATGCCCGGCTCCCAACTGGTTTTCCCTAAAGTGGTGACTCTTGCCCTACTGGAAAGTGCTTCCTTCTATCTAGTTTCATCTCTCCTGCTGGCCTCGGATGTTGTTTCAGGTTGGCCTATCAACTCTATTTGTCCTCAACCCCTGACCTAGGGTGGCATCAGGCTTCTTCCTTTGACGTCTGTCGTGGCCTTACCCCCTACCTGATGAGACTAGGAAGTGTGTGGGGGTGGCCAGTGAAGAAGGGATGAGAGGTGTTTGTCTCCCCTCTTCTCTATGCAGTGACCACAGTGGCTGGTCCCATGGCTCGGGATGTGGAGAGCCTGGCGCTGTGCCTGCGGGCCCTGCTGAGTGAAGACATGCACCGACTGGACCCCACCGTGCCCCCCATGCCCTTCAGGGAGGAGGTGAGTGGGTAGAGGAGCACACCCGACAGTCCCCATTAGCCTGTCTGCCATCTGACCGTCCCCTGCCAAGACCTCCTTTTCCAGCCCAAGGTGCAGTGAACAAGGAGGCTACATGCTCAGTCATGTTTGTCTCCCACCGCAGCTGATGCCAGGTCCCTTGGCCTCTTGGCTCCCTGGAGCCACAGGGGAATTGCTTCCAGAGGGGAAATCCCACATCACACACCCAACATGTGCAAGTAGAATACTTAGCAGATAAGGTTCAGAGAGCCTGGTAGCTAGGTAAATTGGGTTTTCAGACCTTGAGGTAACCCTGGTCAAGTCACTTCTCTGGGCCTCAGTCTCCCCATTGGTACAAGAAAGAAGTTGGACTGGGGGCCTCCCTGGTGGCGCAGTGGGTTAAGCAACACACTATGAAGCAAACCGCAGCCACTGCAGCATGAATTCGATCCCTGCTGCCGGCCAGGAGTGGGACCCACATGGTGCGGCAGACCTCTCCTGCTGCGCCTGCTGCTCCCCTCAGCAGTGTACTTCTGTTGATCTGCCTGTTCTGCTCCCAGCTCTCTGTGGTGAATCCTCTCACCCCCCCCCACACCTCTGGCCTGTACCCCAGTGCATGTATGCATAAATAAATAAATCTTTAAAAAAAAAAATCTTTAAAAAAAAAAAAAAGAAGTTGGACTGGAAGATTGCTCTAGATCCTTCCAGTTCTGGCAGCCTTCATTTATTCATTAATTCATTCAGCAGCACTTATTGGTTCCTAACATGTGCAGGCTTTTTACCTTTCATCCTAACACTCACCCTATAGAATGAACATTACTCTTCCTATTAACAGGGCAGTGACATGACTTGTCTATAGTCAGGTAGCTAAGCTAGTAACCGGCGGTGCTGGGCCTTGGGCCTTGTCCATCGGGTTTCAGAACCCTCTCCGTAAAGGGAGTCTCTGTCTACCATTCAGCTAGTGGTTGTTCATCTGACTCCCACACACTCCCAGTTCTATAAACCTGTGATCACTGTGGGTTACCCATTATTTGCCTTTATTGATCTCATCTTCAACCTCTGCTGTCCACTTTAGCTTAAAGATATTCGTTTCTATACATCTACTGAATCATCTGCCCACATATCCAACTCCCACCATCCAATCATCCACCCACCCATCTACCCATTCAACCCTTTGTCCATCCATCTAGTCACCATCTCATACATGTACCCACCACATTCACCAATCTACCATCTACCTATTTATCCACTCGACCCACTCAATCACTTGTGTGATATGTTCTCATCCATTTTTTCTTCCATTGGTTTCCCCAGGGGACCTAGAACCTGGACAGTATATAAGAAGGCTTGAAGGGGCTCTTGGGGTATTCTTGTATGTTTCTCTGAGTGAGGATAACTGTGATCCAAGGCCACAGCCTGGAGAAAGTAAGGCCACCTTGTTGTCCTCAGCCCAATGTCCTTTCAGAGTCCCACCTAGTTCCTTTTGCTTCCAGATATATTCTAGTAACCAGCCCCTTCGAATTGGTTACTATGAATCAAATGGCTTCACCCAGCCATCGCCCAGCATGGTCAGGGCCGTGAGGCTCACCTCCAGGCTACTCCAGGATGCAGGACACCAGGTGAGGCTTATTTAACCTGAGGTAAGGGTATGTGGAGGGGTAAGGATGATGGACTAGGCCGTTCTTGGAGGGAAAGGAGGTGATATATGATTTTGAACTACTGAGATAACTGTGTTTCCTTTGAGCTTCCTGGAGAAGACAGAAGGGATAGAGGTGGGGATCAGGGTGAACCCCATTCTGTGAGGAAGGCATGAAAATTTTGTCTTCCCTCTTCAGTGGTGGGGCCTTAGGGATGGGCTCCTATAGATCCTGTAGCCCTGGTCTCTGTTGCTTCTATCAAATGGTTGTAAGGAGCTCCCTGTTCTTAAAACCCTCTTCCCCTTTCCCCAAGTGGCCAATCCTGACCCTGGCTCTTGTTTGAGATTTGCTGGTTAGACACACACCTGCTATGTGATCTTGGGCCAATCTCTTAACACCCTTGAACCTTAGTTTTCTATCACTAAATGGTGACTGTGAAGATGAAATAGGAGTGGGCATGCAGAAGGGGGCAAGCCGTAAAGGCCACCATGCTCTGTGCAGAGCTGAATGATGTGCCAGCTTCCTTAAATTTTAAGGGCTGCAGAGAGAAAACAGGGAGGGTGGAAGGATTTCAGATACCAACTCAGCCTCTGTCTCGCCAGGTCATCCCCTTCTCCATCCCCCGAATAGAGTATGCCATCATGCACCTGTGCATGGGGGGACTGTTTGCTGATGCCGGAGCCACCCTTCTGGAGAAGCTGTATGTTTGTCAGGACTCTGACATAGAGCTTGGGAGAAATGGGATCTGATGGGGGCTGGAGGCAACCTGAGTCCTGGTCTGAACCAATAATTTGAAGTGGTTTCAGCTGGTCTGAAACTGTTTCAGCTGGTCCTATCAGGTCTAAATCAGTTTCAGGCAGTCTAAACCAGTTTCAACCACTCTAAACCGGTCTGAGCCAGTTTCCAGCCATCTTAAAAAGGATTAGGTTTCACTTCACTTTAGAAGCTCTTGTAAAGAGTGTCCCCCATTTTGAGCCAGTAGGAGGCAGTGTCAGTTGGTTTTACTTGCAGTTGGATCCACTTCAGTTGGTTTCTTTAGAAGTTGGGATCATTTGAAAAGGGTCTGAAATAGCCCGGACCAGCTTTTTGAACTGGTTTCAGCCAGTTTAAACTGGTCTCAACTGGTCTAAACCAGTCTGAAGCAGTTTCCAGCTGGCCTGAACTGGTCTGAAGCAGTGTCAGCCAGTCTAAATCAGTCTCAAACAGTCCAAACCAGTCTAAAGCAGTTTTAGCCAGCAAGAAACCAGTTTGAACTGGTCTGAACCTGTCTCAGCTGGCCTAAACCAATCTGATCCGGTTTCAGCTTGTCTGAACCTGTTTCAGCTGGTCTATTCCCGTCTCAACTTATTTTCAGCTGGTTGGATTTGGTCTAAACCTGTCTGAATTGGTTTCAGCCAGTCTAATTAAGTCTGAACCAGTTTCAGCCGACTGCGCTGTTTCAGTTGGTCTGAACTGGCTGAATCAGTTCAGCCTTTTTAAAAAGGATTCATTTTCACTTCACTTCAGAATCGCATGTAAACAGTTTCATCCATTTTGAGAAGGAGGCAGTGTAAGTTGGTTTCACTTTCAGTTGGCTTCAGTTTCAGTTGGTTTCTTTAAAAATGGGCCTGTGGTGGGACTAGGGCTGGCGGGATGCTGCTGGGTAGTTGTGTGACCTTCAGTTCCCATTGATCCACTCAGACCCTGTGTTAAGTAGTCACATATTCCTAGGGTTGTAGTGGTGGGAACAGAATCAGGATTTCTTTGGGTTTGATGTCCTGTGATTTATTTGTGGAGAGGGAGTCGGTGGCTGTGGGAGTCAGCTAAGGCATGAAAGGCTGTAACTAAGCAGACATTTGACTGTTGTTCTTCAGTGAAGGGGACATTGTGGATCCCTGTATGAAGCAGTTGGTCAGCCTGTTACGCCTGCCAGATGCACTCAAGGGTTTCTTGGCCTGGATCCTGAAGTACACAGTGAGTGTGGACCAGGATGTGAAGGGGTCAGAGGAGGGGGTTCCAAAGAGGATAAGGGGCTCAGAAAGGGGAGAAGGGGCTGTTTTTGTGTTTTAAGGCTGCCTGTCTGTGACTATGAAGGTGTCTCTCTTTCCTTAATAAGGAAGGGAGGGAGAGAGGGAGAGAGGAAGGAGTTGGAAGAGGGCTCAGACAAATGTGGGGGAAGGTTATTCACCTTCTGTGATGGTGACCCAGAGAATGGTAGTGGATCAGAGATGGGTTCAAGGTGAAGAGGAATTGAAATTGGGGGCCCAAAGAGAAGAGTGGTCTTATAGAGGGGAGAGAGCTTCAGAGAAGCTGAGAGGGGGAGGGATTTGAGGGAGAAGGAAGGTGGGGGTTAGAGAAGGGGTGTGGGTTTAGTGGAGTACAGGACTTGGCAAGGAGGTGGGGGCTACTGAGTCAGTATATGAGCATTAGCGCTCTTCCTGGGCCCTATCCTGGGGCCTATGACATTTAAAGTTGGTCTCCCCATTTCTTCCCACCTCTAGGACCCCCGAGTTAGCCAGAATTTGGAAGAAAGTCGTGGAGTAGGGTGAGTGGCCAGGTCTCCTCACAACCATTTTCCACCCATGAGGGTTTTCCATGGGGTGGTGGGAATTGAATGAGTGGAGTCCACTGAGGGTGAGGGCTATTTAAAACTTTAGGCTTATTAGGACTTTAGGGTCACGTCTGACACTGGGTTAAATTTGGATTGTTGAGCAGGGTTGGAGCTTGATTGAGTTAAGCTCTGAGTTCAGGTTGGGGTAAAGATTGGATGCGGTTGAGTTCAAGATGGGGCCTGGGTTTGGGGTTGGTTTGAGCTAGATTTGGGAATGGGGTTGAAACTGGGGTGAGTATGTGGTTGGAAGATGATTCTGGTTTGGGTTAGATTTTGCTGTTGGGCCTGACCTAGTGAGACTCAAGGATGAAGTGCTGGTCAGAGTTGGGGCTGGAGTAGCCTGAAGGCTGACCAGGCACCTCACAGATTAGCGGGCAAACCTTGTGTTCGGAGAGGAAGCTGTGAGTCCCTGAGCTGATGGACAGAGACACAGGATGTGTGCTCTTGGGAACCTTGGGCAGACAAGGGGTTTTGGTCAGGGGACACACACAGGGTCACTCCAAGTCCATCAACTGATTTGCAGCCTGTCTTGTGGCCAGCCCTGCCTCTTAGGTGTCCTGTCCCTGTTTTCATAAAGGTGTTCCCCTATGCTGACCTTTGTCCTTTTCCTTGTTCCCCCAGGACACCCAAGAAACTGTGGGAGCAGCACACAGCTGTGGAAGTAATAAAAGCCTGGGGCGACCTTGGGGGATGACGAGAGCAGGGGCGGCAGAGACCTGGGTGGTGACAGGAGTGGCTAGACAGGGGACAGAGGTCCTTCCTGACCCGCAGAGGAGGTGCAGCTGCACCTGGGAAATCTGGTGACTCAGAAGGATAATCTAGTCCATATGCCTTCGGGCCTGATGATACATTGTCCTCAAATCACTACCTCCTGGGATTCCACTTCCTATCCCTTGCCTTGGCTCCTGGAGAAACTCTGACCCCCACCCAGCTAACTTCACAGAGTGAGAATTCTTCCTGGGATATAACCTAACTGGGCCTAGCAGCCCTTGAACTTGTCCAGAAGACAATGACCGGTGCTGGTCTTACCCCCGACCCCACTGTCTCTACAGGAGTACCAGCAAGAGTTCATAGCGAAGTGGAGGTCCCTGGACCTGGATGTGCTGCTGACGCCAGTTCTGAACCCTGCCTTCTACACAGGCTATCCTGCCAAAGCGTCAGGTGAGAGGGCCTGAGTCCTGATGGGTTGAGACTAGGAGCTCAGGACTTCTGAGCCCTGCTGCTGTGGCCTTGACCTTTGTCTCTGTTCACTATTTTTAAAAGTTTTTGAAAATCGTGATAAAATTCAGATAACCATTTTAAAGCACACAGTGCAGTGGTTTTTAGCATATTCAGACTGTCACACAATCACAACCAGACTCCAATTCCCAACATGGCTATCTATCATCCTGAAATGAAACCCTGTACCAATTGGCAGTCATCCCCAATTGCCATTCACTTTAAAAATGTACTTTATTGAAGTATAACTTACATGCAGTAAAATTCACCAACTTGAACTGTGTAATTTGGTGAATTTCAACAAATGTATACAGTTGTATAACCACTGCCATAATCAAAATATAGAATATTGCCAGTACCCCACCCCCACATTCCTCCCATGCTCTCTACCCTAGGCAACAACTGATGCTTTCTGTCTCTACAGTTTTGCCTTTTCTAGGAGTTCATATCAATGGACTCATGAGATATGAGGCTTTGGGCCTGGTGTCGTTCATGTAGCACAGGCATTCGCTCTCAGCATGCCTTCTGCTGCCCGTTTCAAAGGTGTCTTCAGCTCAGCCCACTTGACACCAGGCCTCAGGCCAGGGCAGTGTCAGGGGCACACAGAGTCTTCTGCCCCCTATAGGTGCAGGCCTCCAAGGTGGCATTAATGCAAGGTGAAAACCCAACCTCAAGTGTGGATTCCTCCTCCTGGGGATCTCTCCCTCCTAGGGGCTGTCAAAGGCACACCCCACACATGGCCGTGCTCCTGTGTCCCTTGTGGACAACACTGCCACCACCTTGTTGTTCACTCCCTGCCTACAGGTGACTGCTGCAGAAGGGCTGCCTTTTCCATTCAGGGCGGCGTCACACACCCTGCGGTCTCAGAGCCCAGGACACTGTAGCTGGGGCTGAATCCTCTGCTAGGCACTGGCTGTGTAACTTGGGAAAAACCATCTAACTTTTTGCCACCGTGGTTCCCCCACTGTGCACAGGGAATGGTCTTCCCCACCTCACAGGGAAGCAGCAATGTCCGGAGGCCAGCACAGTGCCTGGCACTAAGACCATGGAGGGGGAGGGAGGCGGACTCCTGCGACCTCCCTGCCCAGAGAGATGCAGTTCCTAGAATGACCCCAAGGGGGCGCTCGCACATCCTCTCCCTCACCTGAAGATTTATTTGCTGGGTTTATGTCAATCTTTTCTTAGACAGCACGTCCTACCTAAGCCTGTACAACTTGCTGAACTTCCCTGCTGGCGTGGTGCCAGTCACCACTGTGACGCTACAGGATGAGGAGGATCTGGCCCTCTACAAGGGCTACTACAGAGATAGTTCTGACAGAAATTTCCAGGAGGTCAGTGTCCCTCTCCATGCCTGCCCCCTACCCCCTTGCCTTGATCCCAACTGGGCTGTGGGGTGGAGATGAGGTAGGGCCTGTCATTTCTAGTGTTTACTCCTTATCATTTCTGATGCAGTTTCACCCCAATCCAGTTTCACCCACATGTCATTTGACCTCCAGGTGGCCTCTGCCCTTGTCAGGAGTGGATACTCAGCAAAACCAGCAAAAGCTTCTGCAGGGAAAGTTGATTCCAGAGGCAGAGTGAAGGTTCCTAGTTAGGAGCTTGCTGTGTGACTAGGCTGGACACTGCTCCTCTCTCAACCAGAAGACGGAAGTTAAAATGTCTACCTTGCAGGGTTGTGTCAAAAGTTAAATTGAAAAAGAATAGAGCCATGAACAGAGGCCTTTTGTGCTGCAAATGTTATTACTAATTCGGAGGTGGCTTCACAAAAGGAAATATTCCCATGGGCCTTTTTAATGCTGGGTCTAAAATAACCCTACTTTGGTGAGAGAGAGAGAGAGAGACTGAAAACTTTGCAAGTATCTGAATAAGACATTAAGTAGCTTACTTTTTCTAGAAATTGATTTTAGTGATGAAGTCACCAAGTGGGCTTTGATCTGAATTCTGAAAATAATAATAATAATAATAATAATAATGATCTTCCCTGCTTTTAAACTCTTGAGATCCTTGCCCATCAAAACTTTCCCTCCCCCTATGCCATTCTGCTTTGTAACCTACTTCTGGCCAAGTAGAATATATATTATATGTTTATTTATTTAGTTACTTTTTCTATACATAACCTGTGAAGTCTTACAAATGAGGAAACAAGAGTTGTAGATGAAAGGATTTGACCAAAGCCACACAGTCAAAGTAAAACCAAATGCAAATAAGAGCTTGTCTGATAGCATCATAAAGCAATGAAAACATGTTGATTTTCTACAAATGTGTTTGGGTTTCACACAGGGATGCACACTCAGCTCCCAAGCTCCTGACTGGGTTGGAGTTTGGGGTTAAGGCACCCCTTTGACTGCAGAAGTGTAATCAGGCTCTGGATCAGGGGGTTGCATATTCTTCTTTCCTTTGCAGAAAACATTGGGCGTACACTGGGTTTTATATTTCATTATTATGATTTCTCTGCATCGGGAACAAATGTTACATCTTAATATATATATTAAAATGAGGATTTTAGGCAAAGTCAGAACAGTTTTTCCAGGTTTTACTGAGAACTAAGGAAGCCTGGAACTCTGAGATCCAGGACATCTCTACCTTAATATAGATTGGGGATGGAACCTCTGGGCTAATGCATACCCTGTGGGTGGTGAGGAAGGCTGGCAATGGGCCTGTGAGCTAGAAGCAGGCTTTGAGTCCACAGACTGTCTCCCACAGGCAGTGAGAGGATCCGTGGGACTTCCAGTGGCTGTGCAGTGCGTCGCTTTGCCATGGGAAGAAGAGCTATGTCTCCGGTTCATGAAGGAAATAGAGACCTTGACTAAGAACCAGAAGAGACCTGAGTGACCAGTCACACCTTTTTCTGGAGGCCTTCCTACATCCTCATCTAAGTCTGTTCCCAGTGCCTCCCCCTTCTCACGAATAACCTACCTGCCTCATATCTCTTCCTCCCAGGTTGTTTTTCACTACAGGCCCTCTGTGTGGGTATTCAGTGCATGGACTCCCAGATAGTCCAAGATGGGGAGCAGGGTGAGCGGCTCAGTAGACACTTCCTGACTGGCCAACCTCGTGTTCTCTGGTCTGTGGGGTCTGGGGGCTATAGCCTTCTGGTGGCCCTATGACTCCAGTTGCTCTCCTCCAGCTCAGTTCCCCAGATGCTGCCCCAGATTGCATCACAGGACAAAAAGCTACAAACTGAGACTGGAGACCTGAGTCCAAGCCCTGGCTCTGCCACTGGCTTGCTGTGTGATACTGGGCAAGTTACTTCCATTCTCTGGACTTCAGTTTTCTCATCTATGAATTAGATGGGTTAGACTTGATGAAGGCCATGACACCTGCCAGCTTGACTTCTCAGTTCTCAGTGAGCTACTATTGCTAGACAATTTCTTGACCAGGAACTTTCCATGACTCCCACTGCTGTCTAGAGAAAGTTCTAGAAAGCAAGGTTGAGGGAGTAAAACCCAGTCAGAGCAGATCCTGGATTAAGGTCCAGACCCCCATTGACAGACTAGTGCTTTCCCCAAAGGGCTAATTTCCCAGCACCTCTTGAGAGCTCCCAGAGTGTCCCCTGCCATGGCTCTGCCACAGTACAACCTCCTCGTTCCCCCAAACTGGAGCCTTCTTGTCAACACAGGCACAACTGTGCTTCTGCTTTTTGTGTCTGTTCATATTATTCCCTCTACCTGAACACCTTCACTTTCTCCTCTGTTCCTTAAGCCCAGTGTCAAATGTCATTTCCTCCAAGAAGCCTTCTTTGATTCCCTCCTCCCCCCATGACTTTCCCTGCCTCTGAACCCTCTTAAGGTCTTTGCCATCAAAACATTCCCTTCCCCTATGTCATTCCTCTTTGTAACACTATTTCTGGTCAATGAAGCAAATGAGTGAACTCATTTCTCCCTGTTTTTTTTTTTAAAGATTTATTTATTTATGCATACAAGACCTGGGGTACAGGCCAGAGGTTTGGTGGTGAGAAGATTCACCAGAGACAGAGTGGGGAGCAGAACAGGTGGGTCGACTGAAATACACTGCCGAGGGCAGCAGCGGGCGAGGCAGGAGAGGTCTGCTGCACCATGTGGGTCCCCTCCTTGGCCAGGGGTAAGGATCGAGCTTGTGCTGCAGTGGCTGCGGTTTGCCTCACAGTGAGTTGCTTAACCCACTGCACCACCAGGGAGACCCCCCCCCTGTTTTGATACCTATTGGAGATAATATCTCAAGGCAAGAGAGTGGAATTCATCCATCCAGCTATTGGTCTACCCACCCATCCACCCATCTAGCCTACTTTTGTTGAGCATAGAATTGCAGGCAGAAAGAAGCCCCAGTTTAACTAAGATGAAGACCTCAGGATCACATCGGAAGGGCAGGTCTGACTCTGCGTGCACTAGAAGGAATCAGTTGGGAATCAGCTGCACTGGGCAAGGCTATTGCTGACCTCACTCTGTGGCCTCTAACTCTGCAGGCTCTATCTTAGAGACTAAGATCTCTGTTGACAAAGAAGTCTTGGGTTAATCCTCAGTCAGGGTAGTAGGGTTCCTGTAGGTTAGTATGTCTTCCCTCTCCCATAAGAGGGAGGTTTAAGCAGCTGGGAGAAAGTGTGTGTCTATGTGTGTGCAATGTTTTCTACCCAATTACCTCCAGCTGATTCTCTGCATCCCACTGGCTGACACAGTCTGGGCAGCAGGGGGCAGTATTGAGCTTCGCATAGCCCTGACACTTCGTTCCTACCTTCTTATTACACAAACTTTTCCAGTCAAAGCCTTGTCCCAACTCCATTGCACAGATGGGGAAACTAGAAGTTGAGGAGGTGGTGATAGAAATAAGCTGAGTGCTTTGGCTTTAGGGTAAACAGTAAATTTTAGAGATGGGATGGAAATCTCTCTCTCCCTTCCCCTGCCAGATTAACTTGGGGGCAGATCCCACCCCAAGGGGCTGAGTAAATGGGAACCCCCATCCTAGGGCTGCACTTTACTGCAGACCCGGCTTTCATCGGTTTCTTTGAACTGATATTTGGGCTCAACAGTGCCCTTCCTCCCCATGCCCAGCCCCAGCTCCTGCTGTCCTCTAACTTCTCACTGCCTGTGAGTACCAGGCCAGCTGAAGTCACTCTGCTCTGTGTGACTGCGGGCAAGTCTTTCGCTTCCCCAGAGCCCCTCACAGAGGAGCCTCTCCGGGTCCCTGTGTGGGTGCATATGGGACAGGGACACGGTATCACCCTCCTCTCCTCCCACTCCCGTTCTTTCCCCCAGGGAGGGCTTGATCTGGGCTCTGGCTCTGCATCCTCTTGGCTAAGTCCCTGGCTTGGCTAAGCCTCGGCTTCTTCTGTAGGATGGCAGAGACTGCATCTGCCAGGGCCGAGGTTAAGGCAGAGTCACAAAAGGTGAAGCTGGGAGGGAGAGGACCTGACCTGCTCTCCCCAGCTGGGAGTCACTGTCAGGTGAGGGGCCGGCTCAGGTCTCAGAACACGAAGGTCCTCACGGGGGCACCTGTCGGTGAAGAGACTGTCTTCACGGGAAGAATTTAGTTCAGAAAATTCCCAGGCCGTGGATAGTTCTACAAAAGTGGGTAACTGAGGCCCCAGATTAGGAAAGGGGCACCTTGAGTTCTGGTTTTGTTTCTGTGCTGCGGGATGCAGCTAAGTCCTATCTGCTTTCTGAGCCTCAGTTTTCCTGTGGCTGCTTGGGTAAGGGGTGTCCCTCCGTCTCCCCCCTTCTACATCCCGCAAGTATTTCCGAGACTCCCGCATCAGCCCCGCGTCGCTGCCGCCATCCTCACCCCAGCCGCCGCACTCCCTTTCCTTAACCCTCCAGATCTCGGCGAGCTGGACACTGACCCCCGGGGCGGACCGCTCCTCTCCGCACACCGACGGACGGACGGCGCTGGACCCGAACCCGCCAGAGTCCAGCTCCCCGCCGGGCCGCTCCGCCGCTCGCTGCGCGCACCGGCCGCCCCGCCCGCCGCGCCTCCCCGGGCGCCCGCATTAAAGCGCATATGCAAGCCATGAATTATCAACTGAAAGGAGTCAATTACCGGCTCTAAAAACGAGTGTCTGCGCCCGGAGCGCCCGGGGCCATCCGCCTATTTACGGAGCGATTTCCCCCGCCCGGCCTCCGGAGGGAGAGAGACGGGAGAGACCGGAGAGACGGAGCCGAGAGCAGGAGGGAGAGAGCGCCGGGGAGAGATGGGGGGAGAGGGAGAGAGCGCCAGAGACGTGCAGAGACGGGGGAGAGAGACACTGGGGCGGGGAGGAGAGACAGAGACTAGGCCAGAGAAAGACGCAGAGACACCGGCGAGGCAAAGCAGCTTCGCGTCCGTTTTCGTCTTCGCCTTCGCGTTCGGGGCTAGTAGCCCGGAGAGGTGGGCCCCTAAGGCCTCAAAGGGTCGGGTACTTTGCCCCAGTGTTTGTGTGGGGACCTAACCTCCTAGACTGGGGGGATGGACGGGGACCCGGAGGTCGGTAGGACGGGAGAGGCCTGGAAACGAGGAAACGAGGGGCAGGCGCAGTGGTGTCCAGGGTCACCCAGCCGGACAGCGTTGCCACGAGGAAAAGGAGGAGAAACAGGGACAAGTGAGGATACAGCCTGATGGGGGGGGGTCTGGCCCCTCAGCATTGAGAGAGGTGGCTAAAGCATCCCTGGTGGGCGATGGAAGACTTGCCTCCCCCCACACCCCCAAGGTGTTCCCTCAGCTGGGACGGGTTTCCTGCTGGTTCCTTCACGCCCAAGCCCCCAGCTGCTGCACCTGCCTTAGCTGCAACACACACCATTCTTTTCGATCTGGGCTGGACTTCTCCACCAGAGAGGACCATAAAGGCCAGGGCTTGCCTGGCTTGGTTAGTATAGTGTCCTGTAGAGGGAGCTACATAAGTATTTGAGGGAGGGAGAGAGGGAGAGAGGGAGGAAGGAAGGAAGGAAGGAAGGAAGGAAGGAAGGAAG
>JAGFMF010012100.1:248782-312155 GCA_019455555.1 Galemys pyrenaicus | reverse complement strand
CTGCTCCCTGCTCTCTGTGGTGAATCCTCTCACCCCCCACACCTCTGGCCTGTACCCCAGTGCTTGTATGCATAAATAAATAAATCTTTAAAAAAAATAGTAAAGACATTAAATGGAGAGCCCAAGGTCACCCACCCAAGGAACTCTAATCTGGGGCCTTTGTAGCCCTAAAGCTTACGTATTCAACCATTGCACTCACCCACCACTTCAGATGCCCTGGGCTAGGAGAGGTGAAGCTAAGAAAGTTTTCTAGCAGAGAGGACTTCAGAGCAAAGGAAGGAGAGGGGAAGGAAGGAGAGTGGAAGGCTGGCAGGGCGAAGGGGACAGGGCTATGGAGTGGGGAGTAAGCTCCTTTTCTTTCCAGTTGGGGAAATTTGAACACCGGTTTGTAGTCAAGCCCCAAGCTCTTGGGGATGGTGGGGTTCACAGAGGTGTCTGTGAACCCTAAGACACCTCTGACTAGACACATGGGCCCCATCCTTCTTAGGCCTCAGCCTTCTGCCTGTACCTGGGCACATGGAGGCGGCTGCCCTTTGAGGACCTGCTTGTCAGTTTCCTTGGGAGATGGCTATTTTTGTGTTTGTGGGGTGTCTGATAATTCTGCTTCCTCCACCTTTACCCACAATTATCTAGAACTGCAGAGAGCTCGCCTGGAGTTAAGATATAGACTATCTCCAGGCCTAGGTAGACCATGGTCCACACTGAGCCCCAGCTTTGCTTTGCTGCCCTAAGGAGGGTCAGCATAGGTGGGTGTCATTATGCCCATTTTACAGATGAGGACAGGAGCCCTGGTTAATGTATGGTGACCTGGGATTGGAGCCCAGAGAGCTGGGGGTGGGACTGGGGAGGGCAGTGGCGTGTAGTCTCCTGAGTGTTCCGGGCTCAGCAACTGAAGGAGATCTATTTACTCCTGTCTCCAGTGATGCCATCCTGGGGGGCCTATGAGGTGGCTAGAGCAGAAGAAATGATGAGCTTAACACCCTAAGGAAACAGATTCTCCTCTGACTTCAAGAGGATGTGAGGAAGTCTTTCTGGACATCCCCCCGCCTCCCAGAGGCGCTGCTGGTGTGGTGATAGGGTCCAGTCCATCTTCGTCCCTGCCCCCATAACCCACACCCCAGCACCTTTGGACAAGTAGCCGTGCTGGGTGGAGAGAGACTTGCTGTGCAGCCTGGAGAGTGTCTTGGTCCTTTCTGGGCCTCATAGCTTAGCTAATCTCCAACCAGACTCTGTAGAGACACCCTCCTCTCAGACTGGAAGTCCTGAATTGGGGACCAGAGTGGAGAGAAGTATGCTCTAGGGCAGACGTGTGTCTCCCCCACAGCGGCTCTCAACCTCACCATCTCTGGTCACGCTGACTTTTCTCCTTCCCCTCCTTCCACTTGCCCTCTCTGTCCTGTGGACTGTTCTGTCTGTCTGTCTGACTCTGGGCTAGCAGCCCCTCCCACGTGTCCTCTCCTCTTTGCAAGGTTGGCGGGAGGGGCGGCCTTGCAGTGTGTGCCAGAGCACAGGCCCTCCCTCCCACCCCGCTCTCTCGCCCCCCTCCTGCTCTCTCCTCTCCCCACACTCACACACACACTCGCTCTCAGTCATTTTCAATGTCATAAATTTCCACGTCTCTCTCCTCCACTCGGCTATTACCTGCGCCTCCGTCACCGGGCCGCTCTCGCTCCCAGATGGGCTAGGCCATCTCGGCTCTGCAAATGACTCAGGGAGAGAGAGGCGGGGAAGGAGGGAGAGAAAGGGGCAGAGAGAGAGAGACACTGGGAGAGACTTCAAGAGAAAGCAAACGAGGAGCCCGGAGCCCAAAGGAGAGAGGTCAGAGATGCAGTTCCAGAGTCGCCTCTGCCTCCTCTCCCTTCTCCAGATAGAAAAGCCACAGCCCCAGGCCGAGTCGAGGGGTGGAGTCAGGTCACGTAGCTCTGCCCCTGCCCCACCCTCAGTTAGCCATGTCCCCCACACCCCATATGCCAGTGCCTTGCGTGGCAGAACCAGACCCCCAGTACTCCACCCTGGTGGCTCACAGCCTGGGCAGAGACAGCCCCACGGTGCAAAGTGCTGGCGCCTCTGGGTGTGGGGGCTGTCAGTTCCCAGTGCTGTCCTGGGAACGGTACCTCTCCCTTCAGAACTGGAGGTCTGGGGGTGCAGAGGTGCTCCTTAATCAGGGCCTTTGCACCACCAGCATGAAGTACCCTCTGCTCCCACCTCCATAGGTGCTCTCGGCTTTCAGGGCTGGCTCTTCAGGGGCGAGCGGGGCCTGAAGACTCAGTGGACTTGGGGAGAGAACATTTCCTGGAGATACCACAAGACAGAGAAGAGAGTGAGGCAGAGGGAGGACCTGGGAAGGAGTAGAAGGGCAGGACTGGGCAGAGTGGGCACAGGGACCCCAAGCCCCCGAGATGCTGGGGGACTCTGGGAAGCATCAGCTATACTGCTGCTGTGTGGTATTAATGATAGACACTGAAGGTGGAAGCTGCTGGAGGTCCAGGGAGACGTGGACCCTGGGCCTGGTGCTGATGCCAGAACCTCCTAAATGGTTCACCACTGATGCACGCAATAGCAGCTATTTAAAAACAAACAAACGGGGCCTCCCTGGTGGCGCAGTGGGTTAAACAACACACTATGAAGCAAACTGCAGCCACTGCAGCACGAATTTGAACACTGCCACCCCCAGGGAGGGGACCCACATGGCACAGCAGACCTCTCCTGTCTTGCCCGCTGCTCCCCTCAGCAGTGTTTCAGTCAGTCTGCCTGTTCTGCATCCCGCTATGTCTGGTGAATCCTCTCACCTATCATGACTGTGGCCTGTACCCCAGCTCTTGTATGCATAAATAAATAAATCTTTAAAAAAAATAAAAACAAACAATAATGCAGCTATGATCTTGTCATTCCCTTGGTTCAATCCTCCAGTAACTCCACACCCCACTGTAAACAAAACCTGAGCTCCTTACCCAGTCCCTCTGGCCCTGACCCCCTCCTGCCTCTCCCCTGACTTCTTGTTCCTTACAGGGCCTAGAATATGCCCCGGGCCTTTGCACTAATTGTTCTCGTTCCACAAGGGTGGTACTTCATCCCGCAGCTCAAATGCCACCTGCACAGAGGGAACAACACTGACCACCCCATCTCATGGCGGGTCACCCCATTAACTTTATGATGATCCCCTGAATATCTGCTTTGTGTTATTTTATCTGTTTCCTTGTTTAGTGTCTGTCTCCTCGGTTTGACTGGCCCTTCCGTGAAGTCAGGAACCAATCGTGTATGTCCTCTTCCTGTAAGACAGTCCCTGCCACATCATGAGCCCTCAAGAGGTAGCTGTTGAGAGGATGATGTTGTGCAGGTACGTCCTCCTGACCTCGGTTGGGGCTGGGTGGAAGCTAGGTCAGTGATCACGGGGTTGCTGTCCCCCTGGTAAACTGGTTGAAATCCCAGTGTGATGGATTTCATCTAGCCAGGAAAGGCATCTTGCCCTGATGTTGGGAATTTAGCTTATGACCAGGGTTAGGCTTCATTAAAGAGTTTTCCTTGACTAAAATCCATACATCGGAGTCCTTCCAACAACATGCACCTTACACACACACACCCACACACACTCACCCCTGCACAGTGGTCTAAATAAGCCACGCCCACTCACACACATAAGGAACCTCCCCTCCCAAGCCTATCTACACTAAGGCCTACAGAGGGATGAGCCTACTCACAACACACCAGACAACACCACTGGTCTGTGAACAGAAGTGTGCGCGCATACACACACACCCCTACCAATATGCGCAGACGCAGTCATAAAAAGCAGCATAAGTAGCACTTAAAATGACACCAATGGAGAGGACACCTGTTCACACGCTTACTCAGTAGTCTTCAGTGCAGAGGATCAGACTGGGCCCTGAGCTGCCAGCCTGCAGGGGATGCACGAAACCGAGGGGACTGTGCTCTCCTGCCTCTCCTGCCTCTCCCTGCCTCTCCTTGCCTCTCCCTCCTCTCCTGCCTCTCCTTGCCTCTCCTGCCTCTCCCTTCCTCTCCCTGCCTCTCCTTGCCTCTCCCTCCTCTCCTGCCTCTCCCTGCCTTTCCCGCCTCTCCTGCCTTTCCCTGCCTCTCCCTGCCTCTCCTGCCTCTCCCTGCCTCTCTTGCCTCTCCTTGCCTCTCCTGCCTCTCCCTGCCTCTCCTGCCTCTCCCTGCCTCTTCTGCCTCCCTTCCTCTCCCTGCCTCTCCCTTCCTCTCCCTGCCTCTCCTGCCTCTCCCTGCCTCTCCTGCCTCTCCCGCCTCTCCCTGCTTCTGTTCCACTGCCCTGGTCCTTGTGGTCTCGCGAGGGCTCAGGCTCTAGCAGACTCAATCTGTGGCCAGAGGCAGGGCTCAGCTGGAACTGGGGTCAGGGCTTGGTCTGTGGCCAAGGTCAAGGTTCACTGGGTGACTAGATTCAGACTCATCTGGGACTGAAGTCAAAGGTCAGTCAGGGGCTAAGCTTTCCTTGACACCCCGTGTCTCTGCTGGAAGGTGTTCTCCTCACCCCTCATGTGCCACCCCAAGTTGCTGCTGGTGAGAATGAGGCTGAGGGTCCTCATCATGCGTGGGCCTCCGCGGCTCGTAGAGGGTGGGGGGCAGGTGGGGGCCGGGCCCGGGCAGATAGCTGTGAGGTACGTTTCCATCTCCGCGGGTCGGGCGGGCGAAGCCATTTCCAATCTGCTCTCTATCATTTTCAATATCATTAATCCCAGACACTCTATTTTCCATGCCTGCGCAGCCAGGCCCCCGAGTGTGCGCCGTGTAAAGTGACACATATTCATCACCAGCTCGTGGCGCCGGCGCCGACGCTGATACAATATTAGTGTTGCCCCCCCGCGTGGGGCCCGCTCCGCCCGGCTCCCCGATGGCACGAATCCATCACCTGGAGCCCGTGTCACTTTCCCCAGCAGCCACATTTGTTTGGGCACTTAGGAGGTAATTGTGGCACATTAGCCGGGGCGGGGAAGGGCGCTGGGCCCCGGGAGGAGGGGAACGGAGGCATCTTCTTCCACGGTCCAAGCCTATCCTGACCTGGAGCCGCTCCTGGGCCCAGCTGGGGTCCCAGAAGCCTGGGTTCTGGTTCGGCCTTAGAGAGCGTGGCCTGAAGAAGGACTCCAGTAGGGAAGGTCCACTTGGGCCCGGCAGGAAGTCTCAGAAGCTCCTCTGTGACCCTCAACACTGGCGCTCAGTCTAGATGGGCCCCGACATTTGGCTTGGAGATGATGGGTTTGGGGCCTTTTCTGGCCAGCCAGTTCATATCCCGGCACCGAAACACGGGACAGGGCAGCGCCACCTCTGGCTCCACTTCAGATCCCAGGTGGGGGAGGTGGGGGTGCAGACAGAGGGCCCTTGGAGTCCCACTCTCCCAAGACTGGCCCTGGCTGGGGAACCTGGCTGGGAGCCAGGCAGAGGGGCTGTCACCCAGTCTGGGCAGTAGACAGTGGCCCAGGGAAGAGTGCTTTTGGGAAGACTGCTTGGAGGTGGCGAGCCAGACACGTGGACACGCGGCCATTGGCTGCGTGCAGGGTGGAGAAGCGGCCGGGGTCATTGATCTGGGCAGAGGCCAGGTTGCAGGGCCATAGGTTCTGCTGCCTCAGTCCACAGGGCTAACACCCATTAACCTCGTCAGCAGACAAATTGCCCGTCTTGTCAAATTCCCATTTAAAATGCAAACTCGATTTGACAGAGTAAACTGAGCAGAGGTGGGAGCGGATAATCCAGTGGAAGCTCATTAACAGGGCCCAATGAGAGGGGCCTGCCAGGATGGCCTAACGAACCTGCCATGATGAACCTCCCAGCCTTTCAACACCCCACCACCAGCTCGATACCCTGAATCCCCCGCCCTATAGCCCAACCCCCGTGAAGGCGGCTGGGGACCCCAGCTGCCTCCCACCACTTCTGGGAAGGCGCATGGGAGGGCTCTGCAGGCACACAGAGCTGAGAAGGAGCCTGCACTCAGTGGTCTTGGGTAGGACACCAGCATCGTGCCCCAGAAGTTCCCCCAGGACCCTGCATATATATTCCCCTACCAGGCCCTCTCGTAGGGGTCCTGTGAATTGGCATTACTAAGTCACTGACAGATGAGAAACTTGGGACTCGAAGAGGTTACCAGCTATAACTAGGCAGGCAGAGCTTGGATTTGAACTCCAATCCATCAGATTCCCAAGAGTCACACTCGTAACTGCTGCACCGCGCGACCTTCCTGCATGGTAGCTGGTTGGCCTGCCCTCTTGCGTCCCTGCTTGCTGTGCTCTCCCTGGCTCTGTGGTCTAGGAAAAGTGATTTACCTTTGAGACTCACTATTCTCCTCTGTAAAAAAAGACAAACGACAGCTGCCCAGCCCTAGGGGTAGAGGGAAGGAGAATCTTTATTAAGTACTTGGTTTAATAAATACTAATAACCGGGCCCGCCCTGGTGGCGCAGTGGGTTAAGCAACCCACAATGAAGCAGACCTCAGCCACTGCAGCATGAGTTCGATCCCTGCCGCCGGCCAGGGAGGGGACCCACATGGTGCAGCAGACCTCTCCTGCCTCGCCCGCTGCTCCCCTCAGCAATATGTTTCTGTCAATCTGCCTGTTCTGCATCCTGCTCTGTCTGGTGGATTCTCTCACCACCCCCACACCTCTGGCCTGTACCCCAGTGCTTGTATGCATAAATAAATAAATCTTTTAAAAAAGAAATAAATACTAATAACCACCCAAGAAATATCTGCAGACCACTTAGCCGGGGAGGGGTGGGAAGTGTGGGGATGAAGGGGAGAGCTTGCCACAGGTCCCTCCTGCTTCTGGGACCTTCACAGCCCTGGGTTTGCACCCCCTCCTGGCTTCTCACTCCCTGCACTGGCCCCTCCCAGGGGAAAAAAACCCATGTTCTCACTATCACTGGTTTGGGGTAAGGCTGATGGGGCCCTTACCCAGAACATTTGGAAATGCAAACATTCTGCCCACCTGACCCTCCTTCAGCCAGGCTGCTGCTGTCTGCTGCAAATAGTTGGAATAACCGGCGATGAAGAGGCCCAAGGGGGCAGCCACTAACGGACAAGGGGCCTTCCTTCCACCTTGCCTACCTGCTCCCAGGTTACCCCCAGCTCACAGGTGCATTTGGAGCCCCCAACCAGGCCGGGGCTGCACCTGGCTGTACCTCCCACCACACTGGAACCTTTACTGGTGGGTGTTCTCTTTGGGTCTTATCACCTGTCACTGGCATCACAATCAAGAGACCTTGCCCCATGGTTGTTTCACAGGCACCAAAGCAACTGGTTTATTTATTTATGCATACAAGAACTGGGGTACAGGCCAGAGGTGTGGTGGTGAGAGGAGTTACCAGACACAGAGTGGGGAGCAGAACAGGCAGATTGACTGAACACACTGCTGAGGGGAGCAGTGGGCAAGGCAGGGGAGGTCTGCTGTGCCATGTGGGTCCCCTCCCTGGCCAGGGATCGAACTTGTGCTGCAGTGGCTGCAGATGCTTCACAGTGACTGCACTTAACCCCTTGTGCCACCAGGGAAGCCCCTCAATTGCTCTAAATTCTACTTTCCCACTATGACCTCTTACTATTCCACAGTAAAGTCCAAACTTCTCAATTGGCATCCAAGAACCTACACAATCTAGCCTCAATTTACTCTTCCACTCTCATGATACAGAGTTTCCTGAACTTTCCTGATGCCCTTTTGCAAGGTTGTGAGTTACCCTCATATTCTTAGCTGGCATCACCTCTCGACTTGAAACCCACCCTGAAGAATAGGACCATCTTCCTCTTCAACCTCTCTACTCCCATCCTTACCTGGCTCTTGCAGAGACCTGGAAGAGGCCCTAACGAGACCTTGGACCCTGTCTGGGGTGGGCTGTAGAAGAGAAGCTGGGGTGGGGCATGCTCAGCCTACCTCCAGTTGTCTGCAGAGCCAGCCTCTGAGGCTGGCCTAATTCCCTGCAGAGCCCAGCTTCCATCTTCAGGGTGGTGCTTAGGGAGCTGAGAGCCCCACGTTAATGCCTAAGAAAGTCGTAGGTGGATTAGAAAGCGAGGGGGATTAGGGCCAGAGCTGGAGACTGATGCAGGAGCAGAGCCCCTCCTCCTGAGGAAGAGGAGGCTAATCCTGCTTAGCTACTGAGATGGCAGTGCCGAGGGGGGCCCTTCTTCTCATCCACTCAGGCTGCCCAGGCCTGCTTGCCCCGCCAGGCCCCTGCCTGTGCCCAGGCAGGAGCAGCATGCCCCCCCTCTATCCTATAAATTTTTGGTATGCTGGTATCCCTCACATTACCGTACCATGTAACCCCAAACTGTCTCCTCCTGCTATGTCCACCCCAAATATCCTGCCTGACCACATATCCCCGACTTTCATAAATACCCACCTCTCCATGAACTGAGTCCCCCCCGCCCCCCTGAGGTTTCCAGTGCCTCATCCATCTACGCTGCCCAGAGAGTCCATAGTGGATGCTGGGGTGCTGCTCAGATCCTCCTTGAGGGCTGAGACCCTCATTTCTACAGCTGCTGGAGTGTTGGCTGCTAAGGGCTTATGGTCAAGTTCCTTGACCTTGGCCCCTGCTGGCTCACTCACCCAAGGTTATGCTCTTTTCCTGGGGGCAGTCCACAGGATGAGCGGCCAGTGTAGGAGTATAAAGGTCTGGCCTCCTCACGTCCATCTAAGACAACTTTGAAATGCCAGCTCAGCCGCAGGGCTTCCTGTGGGCTTGGCTGAGGCCAGTCAAACTGCGTACAGCCCAACCTCTCCCTCTGCCTGGTCCTGCTCCCGCACTGCTTTGTAGGCACTGTTCTTTGACAAGCCCGCTGCACACTCCCTCCTTGATCTCTGTAAGAGGTCTCACCCTTCATTTTCTTTTGTGAAGTCCTGATGTTGAGGATGGAAGACTCGGTTGGTCAGTGATGGTTGGTCAGTGACGGGCCTGGATTCAGGATCGCCTGACCTAGATGTCCACAGGTCGGCTGGGCAAAGACTAGCAGTCCTTTTCCTGGAGATTCCTTGCCCCCTCCCCTTTTTTAAAAGATTTATTTATTCATACAAGAGCTGGGGTACAGGCCAGAGTCCAGGGAGGAGAGAGGATTCACCAGACAGAGTGGGGAGCAGGACAGGCAGACTGACTGAAATACACTGCTGAGGGCAGCAGCAGGCAAGACAGGAGAGGTCTGCTGCACCATGTGGGTCCCCTCCCTGGGGGGTGGCAGGGATTGAACTCTTGAACTCGTGGGGCAGTGGCTGTGGTTTGCCTCATAGTGAGTTGCTTAACCCGCTGCGCCACCAGGGAGGCCCTTGGCCTCCTTTTGATTTCAAAGGTGAGGACCATGGGGTGAGAGGAGGGCCTGCCCTCAAGGCCCAGTCTGGGATCCTGGACCAAAAGGTGGAGTCTGTCTGAGGAGCTGACAGGAGAGAGCTTCATCGGAGGGAGGAGGCAGGTTGCTCTGGTCTGACAGGAGAAGCAGAACTCTGGGCTGGGAACCTGTGTGAGGGGGACAGAAGGGCCCTATTAGGAGCTGAGTGCCAGGAAGCAGACTGGTCCCTGGACCAAGAGATGAGGTAGGATCCCATCCAGACTGCCGGGTCGCCGCGTCCCTCCACCCCACCATCCATCCGGGTCTTCCCTTATCAGGCGTGGCTCACCCTCCAAGGGGTCTAGCAGCCAGTGTGATTCCTGAATGTGGGTGGGCTGAGTTTCTAAGTTAAAGGTGGAGGGTGGCGGGGGAGAATAGAAGGATGCCCATGCCCTGGTTCCTGAGTTTCAAAGCTGTGGTATGTGAGGATAGAGAACTTGCTGGATACGGGGCTTGAGAAATCCTGGTCCTGGAGTAACTTGAGAGTAGGAGCAGGGAACTGGACAGATTAACCTTTGAGAGTTAGTTTGGGGTATGGGGGTCAGTGGGGAGGGACCACTCCCACTCTGTTCCCTACCTTTGATGGACAAATGCTAATGACATTACCAGCAATTGACCAGAAACGAATAAATAATTCAGTCTGGCCTGAAAATGGGAGAAAAGTACTTAAATGCTATTGACAAGCCAGTCCCAGGCCTCATTACCCATGCAGACTCAGGCCTTCACATCGACCATGCCCCCCATTCCTTCAAACCCCACTGTGGGCAGCCTCAGGCTTCCCTCCCACCAACCTGGCTGAGTGTGCAGAGGGTGACCTGAGGAGACAAGGCCGAGATAGAGGCTTGTGGCTAGAGGTCCCCCCCAGAAAGGGCCCCAAGTCCTTTCCTCTCCCCCGGACACTCACAGTGCTCTCTGTTCACAGCAAGGGTGTCCCTGGCAGCCCCACTCTGCCCAGACCCAGGTGCACATACACCAGGGTATAGATGCACACTCGCATGTGCACGGGGCCTGGCAGCTGCCGCAGCCTCTTCCAGGACGAGGAGAGCGGCGACCCCCAGGCGGCTGTCAGTCACCATGCTCTCAGGGAATACAAACTCATTAAACGTTTCCCTGCCTTGTCACAGGGGCCTGAGTCCCTAGGTCAGGCCTGAGGAGGAGGAGAAGGAACAAATGTGCAGCTGATCCTTTAAAAGCACATCCTGTATTTCTGACCCCTGGAGAAGAGAACGGGATTATGGGGGTTACTCATGGAAGGGCCTCACCCTGGGTTCCTTGGGAGGGAGTGGAGCTGGGGGATTTCCAGCTCCTATAGCAACAGAGATCCCCCAAGCAGCAACTCTGAAAAACAAAACATTTGCATGTTCCTTGATCATCCTCCCCCACCCTCATAGCTGGCTGGGCCTGATTCCACTTCATGGTGCCTCCTCGGCATCATCTGGCTTCTCCAGGGGTAAAAAGAGGCCACCCTTTGGCCCTTTCCTGCTGCCAGCACGGTTATGCCAGGGTCACAGAGCCTCCATGAAGTTCGACAGTCAGAAGCCAACAGCAGTCACTGGGTGGAGAACAGGGACCCTCAGAGGCCCTCCAGCCCAGGCGGCCAGCTGCCTCCTTGCTGGACAGCTCCTGGGCAGGACTCTGGTGGGAGGGAGGGCTGTGACCAGGGCCTGCAGATGCTCCGAGGTATAAAAGGCCTGGGCCACAGGCCCTCTCAGCCCACTCCAGGAAATACTTCTAAAAGGGGCGCCACCCTTTGTGAGCCAAATGACCTGCTCCCTGCTAGGGAAAGAGGCCTTGCGCCCTGCCCCCACTGCCCAGGTAGCCAGACTGATCTCATTCTCTTTGGAGCTCAGACCCCCACCTGCAGTCTGGAAGGTTGGGACTGGAATCCCAGCCTCCCCGCTGCTGCCTCCCAGAATCCCGCCCCCACTAGAGCCCAACCTCTCTCTTCTACCCCAGAGAAGTCCAGGGGGTCCTCAGCTTTCCCTGGCCTGCCATCCACACACACAAACCCTGGAGTGGGCTAAAAAAAATTCTATTTTCCTGCTCACCATCCATAAGGCCTGCCCTCTTCAGTGTCTCCCCCCACCAAGACCCACTGGGAGTCATTTATCCAGATCGACTGGCTCTCTTCAGTGCAAACATTTGCAGGAGCATTAACAAGCCTAAAACCCAATTAGCCTTCAATTACTCAGGTCTCAACCAGACTTTTCATGATGGGGACAAGGGTAAGGAATGTGGACACTTTAGGGTACTCCGTGGGTGGGCGGTAGCCTCCGTCCTCCTATGGGCCAAATACCCCTGCACTACTATTCCTGTCCCAGCCAGTCCACTCTCCACTGCCCCCTCCTGCCCTATACCACCTTCTTCCCTTTCTTCTTACTCCTCTATCCTTTCTTTCCCCATCCTCTTAAGAAATTATTCATTCTTAAATATTACCCTGAGCTTCAAAGAAAACCTCACTGTGAAAACAAAGCAGGAGAATATAAAGTGAAAAGTCACTGTCAGTAATTTAGGGGTTCTCTTTTCTTCCAGATATGTGATTCTACACATTTACACTCATACTTTTAGGTATTATTATTATTTTTCACATTTCAGATAGGGACTCTATTGTTCATTTTGTTTAATGACCTATTCTAGACATCTTTCCATGTCAGTGCACTCAAATCTATTGCTTCCTTCTTCCTGGATATGTAGTATTCCACAGCACAGCTGCACCGTGATATATTTAAACCTTCTTGATGGACAAATGAGTTGCCATATTTGGCCCTAACAAGTGCTATTGCAGCAGCCACCTCTATCCTTATACTGCTGTGCACAGAAGCCAGGGTTTCTGTGAGACACATGCCTATAAGTGAAATTATTTGACCCTAGCTGATGTATATTTAACATTTCGATAATTATTGCCAAAATGCTCTCTACCTCCTGGACCTCCAAGGTTGTGCCATTCTTCGGTACCTCCAGTCCCTATTTCTCTCTATTTCATCAACACTGGGTATTATCTTTTTTAAAATTAATACTTTTCAACCGGGCCTCCCTGGTGGCGCAGTGGGTTAAGCAATGCACTATGAAGCAGACTGCAGCACGAGTTCAATCCCTGCTGCCGGCCAGGGGGGGACCCACATGGCACAGCAGACCTCTCCTGCTGTGCCCACTGCTCCCCTCAGCAGTGTACTTCCATTGATCTGCCTGTTCTGCTCCCCACTCTGTCTCTGGTGGATTCTCTCACCCTCCCCCACACCTCTGGCCTGTATCCCAGTGCTTGTATGCATAAATAAATAAATCTTTAAAAAAATATATTTTTCAACCAAAGGGAAAATGACACCTTGTCACTTAATTTGTACTTCATTGTCTCTCATTTGCTTTCTCTCTTCAGCGCTCCCTTACTCCCATGTCTCTCTCACTCCACATCCTCAATTCCTTCCTGTCTGCCTTTCTCATTCTCTTTCCCTCTTCAGCAACTCTCTTTTCTCACCTCCAATTTCCCCTTCCACATCTTCTTTCTCTTTCCCTTCCCCACTTCTCATGCCTTCCTCTCCTCTCTTCTCCCTCCTCTTCTGGGGACTATACTCCTTGGGGGAGGGATATTTAGAGAAGCTATTAGCTTTGCCCCCCCTAATACTCTGAGTCCCACTCTCCTCTTAACACTTCCCTGAGCCTGGGCCTCTAAGCCCCATCTCACTCTCTTCTCTCTCTAATCACTAAGGCTTATTTCTGATTTTCTGAAGTGACAAGAAGCTGGGTTTGGGGGGAGGGAGGGCTGTCAGCTAGCTCTCCCAGGATTGCGGGAGGGACTGATGCAGGAGGGAAGCTTGGCTGTTGGGATGTGGCAGACTATGCCCAGCGATGCCCTCCTTACTCTGTATAGGCCCAAATTTCTAGACTCTTCTGTCTTTGCTTACTGGTGCATATGCCTCCACCTTAAAGGTCTTCTTTTAGGTTATTCTTTGCTTTTTGTTTGCTTGTTTGTTCTGAGGAGGAAAGTATCTCACCTCCCCTCCCCAAGGAAGCTCCCCTTGACAGACCCTCATTCCTCATTGTTCCCTAGTGTTCTCCTTCCACTGCCAGCATCCTGCCAACAGGATGCTCCTTGCCCCCAGGCCTCTGTTCCTGAAGGTGGCAGAGGTCTCTGTGTTGCAAAGCCCTTGTCTTTTGCTTCTTACACCCTGGAAATCCAGTCTCACGTCCTTTGTCCCAAATCCACCCCTCCAAAAACTAAATGAATTTGGCATAAATTGAATTAAGGACAGCAGCAAATCTCTTGTCATTTTAAAGATATTTAACATTTAAAGTATGTACTGAGAGTAGAGGTCTCAAGCTAGGCGGAATGCGAAGCCAGAATTAGTATCAGGGGTTACATTTGAGCCCTAATTTTAGGCATGGATGTTCCTTCCCTTTGGTGACTTCAAGACTTTCCTCATCAGCCCCCCAGAACTTCTAAGAGGCCCAGTAGGGGTACCTTGCTTCTGCCGGAAGTATTCTCCTGCACTAATTTAATTACATGACCTTACTGGGCCCAGGCTGGGGAGGTGGTTAATGGCAGCTGCAGAGACAGTGGGTAATCAAGAATTAATTAAGCGTTTCTGGGGATTCCCAAGTCTGGGCCCAGGATTCCTGGGAGCTTGGCTATGGCCGGTGGTTGTGGGGCCCCTCCAGCTCCCCCGCTGCCTCTTCAGGAGTTGGCAACAGGCCAACAGACCCTAAAATCAGAAAGGCTCTGGGTGCAGGGATGCCCGCGGAGCAGTGTCTGATCAATGGGATGTGGACCGGCAGGCACTGGCACCCACAGCCCAATCCAGGAGCCAGGGACGGTGGGCTGTGTGGCACTGGACTGGGCCGTGCCAGAGGGCCTGGACATTTCTGTTAAGGGTTCAGTTCTGGGTGAGGTCGAGGCTCAGTCCAGTGGGGACATGAGGAGAGGGAAGTGTGGGACCTGGAGCCGGCTGCCGGAGTTGCACTCCCGGTCTGAGACTTGCTGGCGGCCTGCTTTTGCACGGGGGGCCTTCCTGCCCGCCTTTCCCTCCTCTGTCCACACGCCTTCCTCCATAGCATTCAGCCTTCAGCTAAAACATCAGCTCCTGAAGAAGCCTTCCTTGACCACTCAGTGTTGTTTATCTCCCTCCCCAAGTCACCGTTTCTGCCGAAATTTTTGTTCGTGTATTTCTTCACTCGTCTCTATGTGCCCGGCCGCCGCCTTCCCTAGAGCCAACTTTCATCCGGGGGCAGAGGTGGGGGCAGTTCTGGGTCAGCTGGGTTCCCACAACTGAAAGCCGTGCTGGGCCGGCAGAAGGGGTTCGCGGAGCACGAAGAGATCTGTCTGCACCTGTTTCCTCGCCTGTAAAAAGGGGGCGTTCGTACCCCGCAGCTTCTAAGGTCCCAAGGGGAATGTGAAGGTGGACTGGAGAGGCGCCCAGAGCCCTGCCCGGCCCAGACCTTAGCGGCGGCGGTCGTGGCATGGTCAGCGCCGCCGTCCTCAGCACTGGCGAGCTTCACGCTCCAACCCCAGCCCCGGGCCGGGCTGCGGGGCAGAAGGCGCCCTCCGGGGCAGGGCCTCCGCCCGGACGGCCCGGCGACCCGCCGCGGGCCCAGCTCCTTCCCAGGCGCCCCCGCGCCGCCGGCGCTTTGAAGTCCCAATCCGGCAAATAGAGTCAATCAATTATGAAGGGAACAATCTGGCGGCCCCTCGGGGAGCGGCGGCCGAGCGATCCCGGGGGATTAGGCCGCAAATCGCGCTGAGCCTCCCTAAGTGACAGCGAGAGAATCGCGCGCCGCGGCGGCGGCGGCGGCGGGAGCGGGAGGGAGCGCGGCCGCTAACCCGATTATGCAGATCCGCGGGGGGCGCGGATTAGGCCGCGGGGGCGGCTGCGCCCTAAGCGGCTCGGGGATTTGGGAAAAGTTTACTCGGGCGGAGGGGGCGGGGACTTCCCCGGGCGGGCGGCCGCGCCGCTCTCAGCTGGGTGAATGGACCGTAGGCCGCGGGAGAAGCCAGAGGTGGCGCGGGCGCCCACGGGACGCAGTCACAGCCACACGCTGGCAGGCACGGGTCTCTCTCTCTCACTGGCTCCTGGCCCCACAAATATGCAGAGACTCACAAAACACCATTCCAGAAGACACCCCAGTGTCACAGGGCCCATGGAGACCTGAGGTCAGGTGCGCGGCCTGGCAGGGCCCATATCTGTGTGAGCCTGGCAGGATGCCCAGGTCTGGAGTCGGGGCTTGCTCTTGGACTTCGGCGATGACGCCTTCTGATGGCAGGTGGGACCCGCTGAGACAGGGCAGCGGACTGGGAAATACGCTGTCTCATTGGGGACCCTGGCTGTGGTCCTATCTATGGGGTGGGGGTCCAAGATGTTCCTCACCAGGGGCTGCGAGCCTGCCGCTTCCCCTGGGGACAGTCAAGGAGGCAGCTGGGGAGATGGCTTCCTCAAGGCCACCTGGGAGGACAGTGCATAACCCAGCTGCAAGCCAGTCCAAGGCAGGATTCCATCTGTAAGATGCTGAGTGTGTATCCATGGCACAAACGTGTGTTTGTGCTCTGTGTGTCCATTGCGATATGTATTGCTTAGACAGGGTGTGTTTGTGCCCAGTGGTGAGTCTCCCTAGCCTCATACCTCTCCACGAACATCACACACAGCCATACACAGTAACTGTGGACACACCTGACCACACGTCAGACACTCATCCTGAACACACAAAATGACCACACACACACCCTTAACATACACACACTAACACTCTCTCATATGCACACACACATATACACGCAGACAGGCCCAAGCCTCTGAGCGAGGCCAATCCTTTGCATGAGCAGAGGACACCAAATGAAGTCATCGCCTCAGTCTGCACACATGCTGCCAGGGTGGCGGAGGGCAATTGCTGTGGTGTGGAGGGCACCGTACTCCATGCCCCAGACAGTGGAGAATGACCCAGTGGCTGGCTCAATGGGGAAGAGGGTCAGGGTTAATAGCAGGGCGCTGGCTGTCTGCTCTCCCTTGCCCCTGTACTGTGTGCACATGTGTGTCTTATGTGTTCACCCCCCCCAACATATGATGTGTGTGATGTTATCTTCAGAATCTGGATCCACCTTTGAGGAGGTTGGGCTGATTTCTGGGGGTGGCAGGGGTGGTGGGGCTTTCTATGGTAGGGTCAAGGATGTGCGCTGGTATTTCAGGCTGTTGGGGGGATAGTCCCCTCCCTGCATAGTCATAGCTAAGTCTTATCCTATCTGGGCCTGATGCTCTCATTGACCTTTCCTGCTCCTGAATCCCTCTGGAGGAGAAACGGACTGAGTCTGACTCTCAAAAAGAAATCCTCTTAGGCATCCCTGACCTACTGGACAGGTCCCATCAGTTGGCCTGGCCCCTCAGCCCCCATCAAGGCACCTGCTTGCCCTCCCACCCCTCCCCATGAGGCAATCAGGCCTGATTTCAGGCACAGGAAGGATTTCTCTGGCTGCCAATGGGGCAGATCTGATTACTCAGCTGGAGAGAGGGCTCATTTACAATGACTCAGCAAACAAGCTGTGGGGAGGGGCCCCCTAGGCAGGTGTCCACTTTAGGGGTACATAGTGGGAGGCTTGTGGGACTAAGATAGAAAAAGCAACCCTCTATACATACCCAGAAAGCTTCCAGGTGGGGGCTCAGGGGTTTCTCAGTGGTTCTTAGCTGGGCTGGGCCCTCCTTCCAGGATTTGTTCTAGTCCAAACTTGCTGTCTTACTCAAGGAATGTGGATCCTTGAGCAAGACATTAAGCTTCAGTCCCCATCTTTAAAACGGGGGTCAAATAATGTCTTCCTTAAAATTTCTTTTTCTCCTTACAAATGATAGCTGATCACTCAAATTTCTATTGTTATTATTATAGTTCAGTAGAGACAGACTGCAGAAAGAATCCAACAGTCAACGATATCCTTATCCCTACCTCCAAAGGAGGGGTGCTGGAGAGGAGACCCTGGGTTCCACTAAAATCTCCTCCCTGATTGTGCTTATTACTTAGGAGAGCAGAGACTTAGATTCAGTCTGTGCCCTGTGCCCTGAGGAGAGAGGAGCCTGAATCCCCCTACCCTCCAGCCCCAAGTACTTGCGTATGAGGGGAGGAGGGGCAAGGGAGAGGCTGAATCTGCAGTGGTGCAGTGGCTCAGTTGTTTCAGGCCAAAAGCCATTATCTTCCTGGAGAGAGGAGCCCATGACCCATCTGAGGCTGAGGGCGGGGGAGAGTGGAGACTGGTCTGCCTGGGCCTCCCTGCCTTCCTCCTTCCCCTTCTCTGAGCAGGCGAGGAAGCAAATTCAACCACAGTTTCCAGTTTAGTCTTTTTCCAAACGGCCCTGGGTTGGGGGAGGGGGACAGCCTGGGGAGTGTGGCGGTGGGGGAGATAGCAGAGAGAAAGGGGTCCCCGCCTACAGTAGCTCCATAATTGATTGCACCTACTGTGTGCTAGGCCCTAAGCACCTCCTGTTTACTTTGTAGCCTGGACACAGCTGGAAGCCAGCAGGGATCTTTTCAAGGAAGTCATCCAATTATCTAGCCTGGGGGGGGGGGGCCTGACTTGGTGGTGGAATCGGAGGACAGAGGATTTCCATATTGGGGATTGTTTGAGTGACCGACAGGAGGACTGGAAGGAAAGGAACTGGAAACAGGGTAGGGATGGGGTGGGGTGGGGGTGGGTGAGGTCCAAACCCCGCCTGCTGGGCGTGCTGTTTTACAAAGGCTGCTTGCCTTTGGGCAGCTCAGGATTGCTATGGATCGAGGCGGTATCTTAAGCCCCACAAGTCACCCTGTGCCACCAGGACTGGGTTCGAGCCCAGGGAAAACGTTCATGTACCAAATCCCATATCCAGAACCTGCTCAAGCTGAAGGTGGCAGTCTTTTTGAGTCACCCCCCAACGTGGGTAAAGGGGGACAGAGATGAATCCTGGGCTTGGGTATATTCCTCCCCTGCAATGAGGTCGTGTCCAGCTGATTCTTTTATAGGCTGCGTGTGGCACATCCTGGAGGGGCTTCTGCTCTGCAGTAAGAGCCTCCCCACCTGTGCCAGGTGCTGTGGCCCTTCTGAGTGGGGCCTCCTGACTGATGCCAGGGGACCTTCTTCCACCTCATACCCTCCAGCTCCTATCCTCTGCCTCTGCTGCTCTCGGTCTCTTCATCGCCCTTTCTCTACCTCAGGCTCTGCCCATAGCCGTCTGTCTCTGTCTCATTCTGTTCCTAGGGACCTGTGACTCTGCTGCTGCCTCTTGTCTCGCTTTGTCTCTGATTTTCTGTCTCTGAATCCGGTTTGTGCCTTTGTTTCCGTATCAGGCTTTTCTATTGCCCTGAATAAGCCTCTCTGTGTCTTTATGCTCAGGTGTGAAGGCTGTGGTAGCTCAATAACTGAATTTGGAGAGGGTAAGTTGGCCTAGAGGCTGGGAGGCACAGTGCCTGGCGTTCACTGTCCCTTGAGAGGTGTGTGTGTGGGGAGTTTGTATCCAGAATCTGTACTTGAGTCTGCTATCTAGGCCAGGCCAGGAACACGGGGGGGGGGGGGAGCTTTCAAAGGCTTAGCGCCCCCAACCCGGCTTTGGGCAAGAGCTCTGTTGCTCTTCAGAGAGGTAGACAAACTCTCCATATCCTCCCATCTCTTTCCCTCCATTTTTTATGCCAGGAGACGTAGTAAATATGGATTTTGGAGTCCAACAAATCCAGGCTCAAGTTCTGAATGGACTATGATCAAATAAGTAATTATTTGCTCTCTCCCAGCCAGAGACAACCTTCTCATCTGTTAAATGGGGATAGTCTCTACTGCTCTGTATTGTAGTGAAGGCAAAATGAGATCATGACTGTAAGGTGGTTAACACAGAGCCCGTCTCTAGAACTGGAAGTGATTTTGATTGTGTTTCCCCATTTATTTGTTTACAGAGCCCACCCCGGGTCTAGGCCCACAAGAATCTTATGGAAGGCAGCTATGCTCACCACTATACCACCAACGCCACAAGAATCTTATGGAATGGATAGAGATGGATCTGTTGTTCATTCCCTTTCTTCCTTACGGCTCCATTTCCTTCTCTCTGTGCTTGGAGAGGATGGGTCTTAAGAGCCTCTTGAACACATTCTATGTACTCAGCCTTGATCCTGGCTCTGCAAATGGTAGCAGGCTCTGCAAACCATAATGAGATCTAAATGTGCAGTTTGGCTCCAGAAATAGGGACCGTCTTTGAAAATAGCCACATACTCTGCAAATTATCATGGGATCAGTGACAGCTTCAGAAATCAGTAATGGGATATGCTCTGCAGATGGTAATGGGCTCTGCAAACAGATGAGCTTGGCATATAATCTAAGACTCTGCAAATAATAATGAGCCTTGTAAATAGGGACAGTCCCTGCAAATGGTAATGGACTTTGGAAGCAGTGATAGGAGTGGCAAGTTGTGATGGACTCTGGAAAAGCTGAAGAATAGTTCTTACCTGTAAAGGACAAGAGGGGAACTGTGGGTCCTGAAAGAGCAAGCCTGTCTCAGTACCATGGACAGCAAGATCCTTCCTCCTAGAAGATGAACCTAGAGTTCATCTGTCCCTTTATTTTTTGATGTTGGCCCTCTTGGGAGGAGGTGGGGTGGAAATGATCCTAGGAAAGAAGTGGGACAAGGCAAGGACTGAGGCTGTGTCCCTACCCTCCAGAGTTTTAGTAGGTTGAGAAGACTTCTAAGTAACCAAGTGGAGAATTTTGTTTGTGTTGACAAATCTGTCCTCACCCAGCTATTTGTGAGTTAGAAGGTGTCTTTCCACATCAGAGGCTCTTAGAATGCTAAAAGGGTGTTTAAACCACACCAGGCCTCCTAGGGGGATCTGAGAAGTCAGCTTTTCAAAGCACGCATTACAGGCTCCAGCCGACCTTAAATTCTAGCTGCCACCTGATAGCTCTGTAGCAATTTAAATGTTTCTGTCCTTCCTTTCCAGATCTGACCACATTAACAGGTCTGTATCAAGGGGGAACACTCACACCTCTCAGAACACAGGGTCTAGTGAGGGACGATGCAAGAATCTATTTGTGGAGGTTCTGAGAAACAGTGCTGAGAATCTGACGGTGGCTGACAGGTTACCGTGGTGATGGGATGTTACCTTTTCTGGTGCTGTTGTGCTAATGGAGGTGGGGAGGAAGCTGGAACCCATAAAGGTGGAGGTAATGGGAAGTGATAGCAACCTTCAACAGGTGGCAATACTGAGGGCAAAGAAGTAGGTCCTGCTGGGAGGTAGCTTGGCATAGCAGTTAAAAATCTGGCTTGGATTTGATTCTGGTTCTGGTATTTGCTAGGTCTGCAATCTTAGTTATTTAGCTTTTCTGTGCTTCAATCTCCTCAGCTGTAAAGTAGGGGTACTAAGAGCCCCTACCCTACAGAGTTGTCAGAGGGATTAAGTGAGTCAATATATGTAAAATACTTAGAACAGTGCCAGGCACATGATGAATACTATGATAGTGTTACTATTTTTTAAAAAAGATTTACTTACTTATGCATTCAAGAACTGGGGTGTAGGCCAGCGATGGTGTGTGTATTTGTGTGTGCGTGTGTGTATGGGGGGATTCACCAGAGACAGAGTGGGGAGCAGAACAGGTGGATCTACTGAAATATGCTGCTGAGGGGAGCAGCTAGCAAGGCTAGGCCAGGGCCAGGATCGAACTCATGCTCCAGTGGCTGCCGGTAGCTTCTTAGTGCTGTGTCTTTAACCTCTGTGTCACCAGGGAGGCCCTTTGTTACTATTAAGGAAGGCAGTGGAGGTGGTGATGAGGAGGATGATGAAAGTGATAGTGAGAACAGGGGTAATATTAGCGATGATCCGATTTATGGAGTCCTATGTGCCCTGTACTATCCTAACACTTTCTATGTAACAACTTACTTTATTATAATAATCCTATGAGGTTGCTAATATATCCTGAATTTAAAGACGATGAGACTTGGGCAGAGGGATTGAAATGCATGAACAGTAACACTACTAGTCATTGGAGGAGCTCCAGAGCCTGTCGCCTGAAAATGCTGAGATGGTGAGGATGATGGGGCTGCCATAGCGACCGTGATGTGCACAGGGTGGTATGGAGGGGCCATGAGCTGAGGTGGTAGTCCTGGAGGAGGCTGCTGAAGGGGGCTCCACCAGCTTCCACTTGGCAGGGGGTGAGGGCTGCTGGTCTTCTGTACGGTTCTTCTCTGAGAGTGGGTAGAAGAACAAGGACCACCATTTCTGTCAAGCAGCAGAGGGCTTAGGGTGCCAGGCAGCAAAGAGGGGTGGAAACAGGCAGACTCTTGGGGGAGTGTGCGGCAAAGCACAGGCCGGGGCTTCCCAACCGTCCTCTGCGCTCTTCCCGTGGGTGGCCCCTGAACCCGTAACCGCCGGTGTAACAGGTCTGCCCTGCTCTGCTCTAATGGCACGGACAGCTCAGAGGCAAGCGGCCCAGCATTGCGGGACTGTGCTGGCCTCGCCCGCCCAGCTCCGGCTCCGGCTCCGGCCTGCCTCCCGCTTGCCGCTGCGCTGAGGAGGGAGCCTTAATAGAGAATCCGCCTCTGCGCCGCCGCTCCCCGCCCGCCCGCCAGCCCGTCCCTATTATCAGCACCATCAACGGCGGCAAATGACACTCTCGGAATCTTGACTCCAATCTGATGCCTGGTCCCCGGGGCCGCGGAGAGGCGCAGGCCGGCCAGGCTGGGGGGCTGGGGAGGGGCTGTGCAGTAATAGGATGTGGCCGAGGACGGTCTATTAGCAGCGCTGCAACTGCTGATGAACCCCCCCTCCCTGCCCCCTTAGCGTCCCCATCCGGGCTCAGCCAGGCACAGCAAGAGGCCACGGGGGGGAGGGGAGCCAGGAGAGGGGGGAATACTGTGGGGGTTGGGTTGGGCCTTCCTTAAGCCTGGGGGAACCTGGGGAGGAGGGAAGTTAGTAAAAGGGGCCACCAGACATTTCCTTCTGCCTGGAGAGGAAGAGTTGTTGGGAGCTGGTCTGCCGTTGGATGACCTTTCCCATTCTACCTGGGAGCATCTGGGTTTCTGGTCCGGAAGGAGCTGCCAAGAGAGATGTCTCAACTCCCTTCTCTGGCCTCTGCTTGAACCCCCATAGTGATGGGGAAATCAGCACCTCCCTGGCCACCTATCTCATTTCTTATGCCTCCTCATTTGGGGTACTGATTAACCTTTCTTGGTATCAAGGCCCTGAGACCCCTTAGCAGCTCTCACCCCACAACCAAGACAATCTCATAGGATCTGGAGACAGAGGCAAGTCTCAAATCTGCTAACCTGGTCCTCACTTCTCAAGGCCACCAATCTTCTCGTTTTTATGTAACGTGTACTTGGAGGCTCTTAGGGGTTGGGGCAGATGGACACCTCCATCACTGGCCTCATGAGTGAGGCAGGGGAGACCATGCACAGAGCCTTGGGCAGAGCAGGATACTCGGGTCCTGACCCAGACTGTCTGCTGGGTGACAATGGGACAGTTACACACTGCCCACCTGAGCCTGCTTCCTCCTGCCCCCACTCCCTACCAAGGACTCTGGCTGAGAAAGGGAGTTAAGAAGCCAGCTTTTCTCCTCCTGGGGACTTGGCAGGTAAATGCTTTGGGGAGCAGAAATCATGAATTTGGGGATGGACAATCTAACTATGGTCTAGTCTTCCCCCACCCCCAATATATAGTACCAAGCGATTCTGAAAATGATATTAAGAGTGGAAAGTTACTGGCCCTTTCCCTTCCATCCTGATCATGCTGGGGTGTACCTCAGGGGGGCAGAAAGGAGGACTCTCTCTGGGCTTTGCAACAGGTGAGAGGGGTTGGGCTGCTTGAGCAAGGACATCTAGGCCAGTCAGATTTGGCGAAGAGAGAAGAAAGGAGGGAGTGGAGAACAGGGGAGGGAAGAGGAGAGGAGGCCAAGCTCTGGCTCACAACCACCCCCCACGTTCCTTCCCACCAGATCTGGGCCCCTGACCACAGCCCTGAACTCAATCTGTTCTGCCCACTGCCCCCACCAAGGCCCACAGTCCAGAGGCCACAGACATCCCAGCTGTTTGCCACTGCTGAGTGCCTGCTCTGTGCCCAGCAGGAGCCTGGCCAGCAGTCACAGGGCTGGCTGGACACAAGGGCTGGTGTGGACCAGCAGATGGCAGACAGCAGGCAGCAGCCACTCCCGCGTGACACTCTTGGGGCTTCTGTTTGCGCTGCACCTTTCCTGCCTGCTTGGCTCTTCCCACAGGCTCACCTGTGTACATTTCTCTTCTCCCCTCACCTATGCCCACTTCACCTGTCCTATTCAATCTGCCTCTCACCTGTACCCTGACCTGTCTCCTCTTTCTTTCAGCATTATATCCCTCCCCTCTGGTTCCTCCTCTCCAATCTCTGGTTAGATCGTCTCTTCATTTAACCAGTTTCTTGTATTAGTCTCTCTTCCCCCTCTGTCTCTTGGGAGGCTAAAAAGCCAAGGTTCAGCTCTCCAGTCCCTGAAACTCCATCTCCCCAACAACTGCTCCTATCTCAGCCAGTCACCCCCCTTTCCATTCAGCTGCCAGAACTGGGAACCCAAAGCAGGATAGGTTCTTTGACCCAACCAGGGGTATCTGGAGGTGGGAGGTGAGAGGACGGGGCCGGGGTAACCTGTGGAGAAGGCGCAGTTCTAGAGATCAGACAGCAGGGGGCGCACAATCCTTTCTCTCTTCTGGGAACCCACAGCTATAATTACCTTTGGCGGGAATAACCCATAGTAATAAGGACTGAATACACTGTGGGTGGGAACACACAGGAGGGGGCAAGCATTGTCTCAGCCTGAAGTTGGCCTTGTGTTGTTAGCTTTTTAAAGAAACACTGACTTGTTCCCCAGAATAATTTCTCCATTTAAAACCCTGCAACGGATAAATGAACTTGGAGCTTTACCACTCTGGGGGAGATGGAGGAAGAGGCACCTCCACTAACTCAGTCCTCAGGGATGCCAGCACCTGCCACTCACTGGTCCCATTTGGGAGAGTTAGGGTGTAAGAGTCACCTCTCTAGCGCCACTAAGGCTAAGGGCCCTCCTTTCTTCTCTATGGGCAGTGTAGTGTCTCCCTCCCCCAATGACTGTAACCCTCCTACCAGCTGGGGGAGAAGACGGCATGCACCCCCTGCAGACCTGTCTGTGTTCAATGGCACAGAGGAGAGGGGTGGGGCTGCTTGAGTCTTTCTCTGTGTGACAGTGTGACTATGGGTGCATTAATTAATAATGCATGCATGTTTGGGTACAGGTGTGTGTGTGTGTGAGAGAGAGAGAGAGACAGAGAGAGCACAAGGTTTGTCCATTCTGTTCTTCTCTTAATGAAGCCTGAGAGGTGCTGCACTGCCCCCTCCCCACTCAACAGCCATGGAAGGGGCGGAGCTGGATGCAGGTCTAAGGGACTGTGTGTGACATTGACTTCAACTCAGTGCAGCAATCTCTAGGGGCCTGCACCACCACCCTCTTTATCCTCAGTGCCTAAAAGCTCCCTGCTCCAGACCTGAGTAATTTAATAATTATGGCGTTTGGACAGGACAGCATGAGGGGCTCAGAAATGGCTTAGAGGAACCAGGCATCTGGAGCCATAGGGGCAGGGGTGTCTTCCTGAAGAAGGCTGAACTTGATGGGGAGGGGTCTTCAAAGAACCCTGCAACCTGGCCTGTGGGAGGAGGACCTGGTGCAGTCATTTCAGGGCCCATAAACACCTTCTGGGCCTCCCATTATCCTGGGAACTGGAACTGAGATCCTCAGTGCAACACCCCCATGCCCAAGAAGGCCATGGGAGGTTGGTAAATATCGTAATCAGATTAGTGGAGTGGAGACGGCAGAGGCTATGGTGGGAAAATGCTCTGGGCTGGCCTGGCCCCCACCCTTCTCCTGGGAATCCAGCCCTCTTGCCTTGCCCAATCTCTCCCCTGTGGGCCCCAAAGCCATGCTGGCTCCTCAGCCTCTGCTGGCCTGGGCGACCCCACCTGGTACCTGACTGTCTTTGGGTCTGATCCAGGGTCTCCTCAGCCGGGGGTGGGGGACAGCAGAAATCCCCACCCCCAAAGCTAACCCCCTGCTTCTCTCAGACCACTGTGCTCAACAGGCACCCTCCACCCCCTTTCCTCAGGCCAGGACGCTGCTCCCCTGGGCCACTGGGATGAGGATGCTTTAGGGTCCCAGGGTGACTGTAGTTGAAGGGAGTGTCTGGTGGGAGGCGCAGGTGTAATCAGGGTTGAGTGGGGATCACTTCCCTCCCTAAGCTTCTCGCTGGCACACCAGGTACTGGGAAGCCTGGTCCAATGGAGTGGGCTGGGGCAGCAGCCATTCCTGTGGAACAGTTGAGGCTGGGAGAGCAGGCCTGAGTGTTCTATGGTGGCTGGAGGGAAGAAGTGGGGATGGGAGCAGGAGGGCTGCCAAGCGGGGACTTCAGCTCTGGGGCTATGCATCTGAAGAAGTGGACACTGGGGGCACTGAGAGCTTCGGGTTTTGAGGGCTGGGAATGGGGGTGAGAAATCAGGGCACAGATTTCTGGCTGGGATTCTGAGGCTCAGGGTTGGGGGAGGTTGAGGATTTGGGATATTGAGGAACAGAGGGGCTAAAAGTTAAGGACTAGGATCTTGTAGGACTAGGGTATCAGAACCTGAAAACAGGTTGAGGTCTTTTGGGGGCTGAGGAACTAGGGGGCCAGTGGAGATAGGGAAACATGCCCTCAGGGACAGGGAGAGGTGTGCATAGGTGGGTGGGAGGAAGTGCAGAAGGTCCAGACCAGGCCTCCCTCAGCCCCAATGCCCAGCTGGGGCCACTGGGACCGGCAGCAGGCTTCTTCTTTTGGGCTGTCATAGTGGGTTAGACTCGAGGAATTGGTTTTCTGGATCATCTCGTGGGAGCCAGCCCCTCCTGGCAGCTTTGTTTGGCGAAAGCACAGGGATTAGTGGGGCTACCCCCACACCACCTCCCAACCGCCAGCTCCTGGCGCTTTCATCCCTGAAGGTCGCTAAAGCCGCAGTGCTTTGAGATTAGGCCCCACAAAGGGGCCCCTTGTGCTCTAGCCAAGCCTTGGGGGCAGGGAGGGGAGAGGGTCCCGAGAATTCAGCTCAGACTGAGCCCCTGAGACAAATCCTTCTCTCACTCTCAGCACATCGTGCAGGGTCCTCCTGGCAAGGGCTGAAGACCCCTCCCATCTTCATGCCCCAGCCGCAGGGTGTTGTCTCCAATGGAGCTTAGCCCAGGGGCACTTCAGGTTGGTGGGGGTGACCCCCAGGCCTAGCCTGTCTCCCCACAGCACGAAGTCTCCCACCTCTGATCCTCCAGGGTGGAGAGGAGGGATAGGGAAGTAGGACTGGAGGGCTGAGGGGACCACAGCAGGCACCAGAGTAGATCTAGGTCATAGACTAAGAAAGAACATCTGTCCAACCCACAAACCGAGAAGAGGGGGAGACAGATCCAGGCAGCAATATGGGGAACACCCCCCCACCAGGTATTGGAGCCCAACTAGTGGTCAGCAGGTGTTCTTGATGAGGTGGTGATGGCTTGGGACTCCTGCATTGAAGACAGTGATATTTTAGAAATGTGGGTTCTGGCATAAAGGTACCAGCTATTCTGCCATATAAGGGCACTGAGGAAAAACTACCCACTGCCATCAGCATCATTTCATAAAAGAAAGGATATTTTAGCATTAAAAAGTTGAAAAGACATAATCTCAAAATTGAGAGGATAGAGCTTTGGGTTGAATTGCTGTAGCTTTGTGAACAGTTTCCTACAAACACCTTATTTCTCTCTCTTCATGTCGTTTAGGTGAAGTATCCCGGGGCTTCTAAGTCAGGTTTCCTTGGATGTGGTATCAGACATGTACATCTAGGCTTCTTCTTGATTTCCCACATCAGGCGGCCATCGTTGTCTGCACTGAGGCTAGGGGAAGGGGGCTTGACACTGGGCTGCTTCTCTGGGGTTCTACTGAGAGAGCAGTCTTCTTCTTACCCCCCTCATTGCCAAGGAGACTCACAAGGAGGAGGGGGAGGAAGCAGGCCTGACTGCGGTCGATAAAGGAAAATTTCTTCCTGTCTTCTTGCTCATAAAATGTTTGTGGTCAACATATTGCACAACATTCCCAGAGAGGCCACAAAAGGCAGTGCTGGACTGGCGGGGTCAAATGGAGCTCATGGTCTCCAGCCCCTCTGCCTTGACTCTCGCTGGTGGGAGGGGGGGCAAGATTCTGGAGGCTCCCTGGGTAATTGAGGTGGTAGCAGTAGGTATATGGGACTAGCTGGAGGAACATAGAAGGTGCTCAATAAGTCTCTTTCAAGAAAGTGTCCACAGGCTGTCAGTGAGAGGTAGGCAAAGATAATATTAGCTGACATTTCTGTGGCATTTACCCCATGTTAGTGTATGTTAAACAGGAACACATTGAATTCTTACAACAACCCACGGGGAAGTACTATTAATTCCCCTTTTTGCAAATAAGAGAATCAATATTGACATAGGGAAGTTAAGTGACTTGCCCAAGGTCACACAGCTGGTAAGTGGCAGAGCCTGGACTTGAACCCAGGCAGCCTGGCTCCAGTGTCCATACACTGAATTACTGCACAATACTGTAGCCATGAACAAGGGTGACCTCTGAGTCCCTGCCATCACCTGGGCATGCTCCATGATTTTCCTGGGGTTTGGAGACATCAAGAGGTGCTTGCCATCTTGCAGACACTGGGGAGAAGGAAAGACTCCTCTTGCCTAGTTCTGGTGGTTTAAAATCAAGCCTACAAATTCTTTGATACCTTTTCCTTTGAGTGGTAGAGCTTAACTCTCCTTTTTGTGAGTATGGGCTGGACTTAGTGACTTGTTTATAATATCTAGAATATGGCAGAAGTTATGGGGTGTCACTTTTGAGATTAGGTCATGAAAATCTATAGCTTCAGTTTGACCACTCTTTTTGGCTTTCTCTCTTGCAGCCCAACCCCCATATAAGGAAGCTGAGGCTACCTGTTGCACAGGCCTCCTGGAGGACAACCAGCACAACTGCATCCTGTGAATGGCTTTCTTGAAAGAGGAGCCACCAGCTCCATTTAAGATGGCAGATTATGGAGCCCTAACCAATAGAACTCACAAGAGACCAAGGCTAGCACCATACCACTCCTGGAAACTTCAGGAACTGTGATATAAGAAATGTTTGTTTTAAGGCCTTCCTGGTGGTGCAGGGGTTAAGTCTCAGCACTATCAAACTATTGCCAGTCACTGTGGCATGAGGGCATGAGTTTGATCCCCAGTCAGGGAGCTAAGCCACATGGCACAGCAGACCTCTCCTGTCTCTCCCACTGCTGCCCTCAGCAGTGTATTTCAGTCAGTTCACCTCTTCTGCACCCCACTCTGTCTCTAGTGAATCCTCTCACCTCCTGCACCTTTGGCCTGCATGCCGACTCTCATGACTCTCAGATGCATAAATAAATAAAATAAGTCTTAAAAAAAAGAAATGTTTGTTTTAAGCTGCTAAATTTAGGGGTAATTTCTTGTGCAGTAGCAGATAATTAATATACCTAGGTTGTCTCTGTCTGGAATCTCACAACTGGGACTTCAGCTATGGGTCTGTTAAACCACTGTCTCCTCCATGACCCTCCCCAACTCTGAGATAAATAATAACTGGCTAATGCTGATTTGCTGACTCAGATAATGGCTAGAGGGTGCCTTCAATCTGGTTAAGTGATGTCATTCAGGGATTGGTGTGTGGTCAATTTTTCTGAACCCATTCAGGCCAGGAGTGGTCACTTTGACAGAGCCATATGATTTTACAGCTTTCTTATATGGCAACTTCCAGAAAAACCATCCCTTGCTTTAGTTGACAGCAAAGGGGCAGGGCTGTTGTGGGGGATAAGCTTGAAGTAGACTGGGCTCTGACTGGAGTAGGGACTGTCTTTGGGACCTGACATTGCTGGGCTCTCTCCATATATGACAGTAGCTACATTCAACCCCCACCCCACACACACACATGTCACCCAGCCTCCTCTCAGACTCCCCATTCCTGGCTGGCCATTGGCCTGGAGTCAGAAGTTAGCACAGTGTGATTGTACAGTCAGCACATTTGGTGTCCCGATGTGCATGTGTGAGGACAGGAGGCAGGGACATTTATGTGCAGAAGTGCATGCTGGTGATCATGCGTCTGTGCCTCTGATCTGTGGGCGTCCGATGGGAAGGAGCACATATACAGCTCTATTTCTGTGGGGACCTGGGAGTGTGGATACAAATAGGGGACTGTATCTGCATGACGGCTTTATTGGAGCGGAGCCTAGGCATGTCACCGGCGTGTCTGTTTTCTGAAGTCGGGATGTGTGTCTGTGTGGCTGGCTTTCCATGGGCAGGTGTCAAGGCTAAGCGATCCTGGGCTGCGGTCCTCGAAGGGTTAAGGGAAACAGGCGCCACCATAACTCTTAATCATAGCTTTGCAAGCTTAGCCAGTGCCCCTGTTGAAAAATGTTTCAAAAAGCAAAATAAATGATCTTTTAGTTACAGAAGTATTGATTTTGCCCACATCTAGTAATAAAGAGCAAGTCACCTGTAGCTAAAACTCTTGTAAAATATATTTTATACTCTAATAGTCTGCAGATAGAGTCACCCGCTGAGCACAGATGACAAATCTCCCCAGCGCGGCCTGCGCCCCCCATATTTCACATCAGGGACGCAGTGGTGGCGCAGCAGCAACAGAGCTGGGCCTCCCTGCGGGTGAAGGCAGGGTCTGGTTGGCCAGAGGAAAAGGAAAAAACCAGGTTCCTGCCATAGGGCCCATTCCCCTGCCCCCACTTGCACCCCCCACACCAACTGCATCAACCTGGTTGTGGTGGAGGTTCAAGACCTTCTGCTCTGCAGATAGTGCTCTCCCTCCTCCTTCTAGAAGTGCTCCCCCAGGCTCTCAAAGCTGCTGTTTCTCTGCCATCCAGCTTCAGAGGCTGACAGTTTGGGAATGTGGAGGCTGACTCTAAGGAAAGAATGAACAAGGGGTGGGGGCTCCTCCCTGGTTGGAAGCCTGGATACCCTAGATGTGCAAGACAGGCTCACACACATGCCACATGCTGGTCCCTGCCGGACCTGGATGGACACACAAAGGACACAATTTGGCCTCAAAGCACACAGATGCAGAGTAAGAATCCCCACATATATCCAGAGGGGTACACCTGGCACCACCACTTGTGCGCACACACACATACAACAGGCGCCCAGAAACAAGCAGTCCCTTTACGTAAACCTGAGATGGAGCTAAAGAACCAGACCGCATCCATTCCACCCAGAGAATTCTTTCTAGAAATAGACTTCTGCCTGAAATGACCAATGAGTTACTTTGCTTTTGGGGGTCTGAATGTATGACACTCTCTTCTCCTTCACTGTAGTAATTACATGCACACCCCAGACCTCTGTTTGGATGGGATCTAACATTTCCTCCTGGCATTCACCAGCTCCCTTCAGAGAAGTCCACCAAAGTCACCATGCCCCTGGCCACAGCACCCTTGGTGTGTCCTCTCATTCCTGTAGCCACCAAACTGGCTTTGCCACGCCCAGCCTTCCCGTTAAAGTTACCTGGAGGCAAATGGGGTTGGGGAAGCTCGGTTGGTTCAAAGGAACTGCAAGAGAAGCCCCTAACTCCAAAGCTAGAATAAACAGGATTTTGTAGTCCTGATAGCAAAAGGGTGGCAAGGGGAGGTGAGGGTGGAGAATAAAAGTGGGGAAGCTGCTGGGAATAAGGACGGTGAGGGGATACTTTGCATAGTATTGGGGGGAAGGCCAGAGGGGATGAGACTGGTCAGGAATATGTGGGGCATTTGGCAAACGGTGGAGGATGGTAGCAGCTGGAGGGAGGGGCAGAAAAGGCAGTAACCCCAGCGAGGGGAGGCTGGAATCGAGGTGCAGTCAACAAGGGTGTGTGTGTGTGTGTGTGTGTGTGTGTGCGCGTGCATGCGCGCTTTGGGGTGGTCGGAGAGGACCAGGAGTATGCGGGGGTACCTTTGGGCGCGAGGGGGAGTAGCCAGTCAGAGGGAGGGGACAGAGCAGGTAGCTGCCCCGCGCTGGGGGTGGGGTGGCAGGGAGGGCTCTTTAAGCGGCGGCCGCGCTAATAACCTGTCCAGGAGATGGCTCGTGGCAAATTGCTTTGTTAGTCTTGTCAGCGCGGCCGGGGCCGCCGTCAGCGCGCGCCATGGATCAAGATGATGAATCGCCGCGGACCGCGCAGATGCGGGCGGCCCGCGGCCCTGCCCGGGGGGTGGGGGTGGGGGTGGGGTGGGGGTGGGGGTGGGGGTGGAGGGGGCCGCGGGGGGCCGGGCCGCTGCCATTAACTCTCGAATTAGCTCTAAGCCGTCCGCCACCTAGCCGCTGCCCCCCGGAGCGTCAGCCGTGGGTGCCAGAGCCGACCCCGGGTCGGGCGTGGGACCGGCGCCCCCACCCCGCACCGGGACTCTGGCTCTGCGGACGCCCGGCTCTTCAGGACGCAGAGGAGGGCGGACCTGCGGGAAGGAGCGTGGAGGGCACGGCCCCAAGTCTCTGGGAGAGCCTTTTCTATCGCAGTCTTTGCTCCCACTTTTCGAGGGCATTCCTTTCCCATCTGGGGGCGCCTGGAGAGTGGCCCCATCGGGAGGCATATCCCGCCACCCCTTTTCTGCTGTGAGTGACCAAGGATGCTGTTAGTTCTCTTTCAGCATATTCTGTGTGTTTGGAGGTAGGCTAGGTATGTGGGTTTGGCATTGCTGCTCTAACTAAGTCCAGAACCCAGAAATGGCAGAATGGGGGCCTGCCCTGGGACTTTAGGGGTACCTCAGACCCTCACTGGGACCTGGTGGTCTGGAGTTTCCAGGCCTGCTCTGTGAGACCTGGTTTTCAGAAGTTACAGAGTTAACCCATCTGAACCTACCTACCTCCTCAATCCAGTTTGGAAACATCTCCCCAAACACCCCCTTACACAATCCACATAGGTGCAGTTTAAGCGTGCACACGCAGATGTCACACATGGGGTCTATACATGTATCTATCACGTACACATACCTCACAGGATAATGAATGTGCACAAACACACAAGCACATCCCGAAATGCACTGCTACCTCCACTCCCAGCCCCAGCAGCCCTGGAAAGTCTATTGGGGGCGGGTCCCCAGCCAGTCTGGGGGCGCCTTCCTTTTAAGCCCTTTGAAGGTGTCAGCCACAGCCCGGGGCGGGTAGGTGGGGAGGCCCCAGGAGCAGGCTAGGGAGGGAGGTCTTGAATCATTTCCACTTCTTAGCTCCTGTCTAGACGGTGGCACCTTTGGAATCATTTTGTTAAATCAGTAAAACCCACCCACATTGTGGCCTGCCAAGCTCTCCATTGCCCCGGGCCTCTCTAAAGGACACTTTCCCCTTAGCGTTCCTACCTCGAGTTCCTTTTGGAATTTCTGTCTCGGCCTGCCTAGGATTTTGCACCCCCCTCGCCTTAAGAACACACAATCAACCCAGAGACCAGCCCTGTGCCACAGTGTCTGCATGGGAGTGGGCATGTGACTGAGAGATGTGACCGAGGGATGGCACACTGTCTGCCCACTGTGACCCACGTGCGGGGGGGACCCGTGCATCCCTGGGAGGCTGGGTGAGGCCTGGCACTGTGTACCTTTGGGGGGGGGGTCTGGGAATCCCCGTCTGTGGAGCCCAGTATGTACCTCGGATGCTGGAGCACACTGAGCACTCAGTCATCACCTCTGGGTTTCCCCAGCACAAATTCCTTCATATTTAAAAAAAAGATTTATTTTTTTATGCATACAAACAAGAACCGGGGTACAGGCCAGAGGAGCACAAGTCCCTCCAAAGAGCAGATGCCCGGTTGGGCCCTGTGCATCACTGGCTCTGAGCCCACAGCAGCCCTCAGCTCACCAGCAGAACCTGCATACTCCTCAGTAGCCCTGTGTCCCCAAGTCTGGGGTTTGCTAGGCCTGTTCCAAGTCAGGCCCAGGCTGGCCCCTCCTCTCTGCCCAGCAGTCCCTGTTCTGTCTGAGACACAAACAGGGAGGGATGGACTAGAGTTGGGTTCCTGGACAAAGAAAGATGATTCTCCCTCCTGTTGGAAGGGGAGCCCCAATTGAAGCCAGGATTCCTCTTGGGGGGCAGTGCCCTCAGCAAACCCTCCTGACACCCCCGAGTAGGGATGGCTCGAGGCAGGGCGGGATTCCACATCTATGCTACCACCACGGAAGGGACTTTGGAACCACCCCCCACTTTGTTTCTGTGTCTCCAGATGTGACCCTCATCTGTGCACCTGTATTCAGGTCTGTGTGTGTGACTGAATTTCTGTATGTGTGTGTGTGAGAGAATGTGTGTGTGCACACAGTTTTTTTCCAGGATGGTCTGTGTGCACGTTTGTGTGTGCAGGGCAGCCAGGTGGGGGCGCAGTGCTCCTCCCACTGTTTCTCCAGCCATGGAGTGCCATTTCACTGTCCGGATTATCCAAACGGGAGACAGAGATTTCACTCTTCCCTTCTCTTCCCTTTCCTTCTTTCCCGTCCCCTCCTCTCCCTTCTCATCCACTCCTTTCTCTACCCCTCCCATCTCTCATGGGGCTGAATCCCTGAAGGGAAATTAAAAGGTTATTTAAAGCCCCCGCCTCCACCTTTCTTGTCCCTTTAAATGGAGCCTAAACGATTTTGCTTTGGCAGAAAAAATCTTTTCTGGAGCTTTGGGGTGGGGGTGGGGGATCCTGGTGGGAGAGAAGGGTCTAAGCGGCCTAATCCTCTTACCGCCCCCTTCTCTCCCCTCCCTTCTGAGGCCCACCGATCCCCTCCTCCCCCTCCAGAGGGCTCAGCCCCAAACTCAGCCTGGGGATCGATCCTCAAATCTGTCAGTGCCCCCTTCTACCCCTCCCAGGCCAAAATTCCTGACCTCCCCCATCCAGGCCAAGACTCTACAATCTACTGGCAGCCTCGGACAGCGGATAGCCAGCAGCCAACACCTCCCGCTGCTTCCCCAAGCCTCCGACCTTAAGCAAACAGCCCAGCTCCATGGAGTTAGATCCAGGAGCTTCATTTACAGTCCAAAAAGGGGGTGTCAGAACCCAAGTGCCTGCCTGAGTCTGCACCCAGCACCTGGCTTCCCAACACTTGAACTCGGTTGTACGAGGACTGGTTATACACCTAAAAAGAACGACACAGACACAGTTACATACGGACTTGTGGTCATGGGAACACCTGTCACAAGGACACATTCTACGAGTGACTCTCCATCGCTGCCTCTGTGGCCAAAGGTAGACAGCACAGAATCCCTGCCATATAGGGACACACACCACATACTGCACACAGCCTATGCTTACTTGCTCAATCACCTGTCCAGTCATCTCCACACTGCCACACAGTCAATGCAATCGATTGCCACCCAGCTAGCAGGTATCAGTAGCAGTGTGAGCTTTAACTTGCCGCTCTGGCTGACACCTCAGACACCTCTTTCTTTCAGGAAGACCACCACTATCACCGCTTGGCCCCAGATCCAGCTCCAGAACCTTATCGTCCCTTGCACAGGTCCTGCCTGGAGGGAGTTGGGCCCTATCAGCAACTCGAAGGCAGGCCCCGGATTCTCCCCATTTGGGCCACCCACCTTGCTTCTGTCCACCTGGACAGGTGGGTATGCTGGAGTGAAGCCGAATTCCCTGCAGCGACCTCTCCCAGCGACAGCCTGCTGCCAGCCAGGTCACCCGCGGCTAGGAGAGCGTCCCCTCACCGGCTGAGAGTGTGGGCGGTGAGTTCTGGTTGCCGGTTGTGGAGTGGTGTGAGCCACGGGGGTGGCAGGGCTGCGTGGGGAGTGTGGGGCTGATAGGAAACTGTGTGTGCTCGCGGCCTGTGTGTGCGTGTGCGCGCGCGTGCGTGTGACTCGGAACTAACCTTGCAGGAATAGTGAAGGTGGGGAGTCAGTGAGGAACCCCACACCATCACTGCTGACCTGGTGCTAAGCCTTTAGCCAAGGATGAGGTCTCTGGAGGGGAAGGTTTCTTAAGACCCATATTCACACTAGTGCCTGCCTGCAGCTTCTGCAGACCCAAGAAGGGTAGATTCCGGGACCGGGAAACCAGGAGATGGAGATTCGGAGGCGGCGACGGGCACTGGCCAGGCCCACGTACCCACCGACCGTCGGACCCCGGCAGCCTAGGCCGAAAGCCGCCCAGCAGTGCCGGCGGGGCGGGGCGGAGCGGGGGCGGGAGCGGCGCGTGATTGGCAGCTACCGGGGCCATTAGGGTGCGCCTGGGCCCGCGCCGGGCGCCCGGGAAACGCCGTTTAAAACTCCAGTCCCGGCCGCAGCGCGGGTAGATGGCAGTGGCGGCGGCGTACGGGCCCGGGAGACCAGGTGCGAGCGGGCGGGGCCGGAGGGGCCGGGCCGGGGTGGGCGCGGGGGCGGGCAGGCCGTGGCCGAGAGCCCTGGGGACCGCCTTCCCCCTGGCGGTCCTGCAGTCCCCAGTTGGGAGAATGGGAAAGTTTGCAGGGGTCAGGGACTTGGGGAAAGACGGGCAGACAGATGCGCGAGGACGGAGGGAACAGAGAGGAAGGCCAGAGAGAATCTGGGAGAGGTAGGGGGAGACACGCAGGGGGAGACGGAAGGAGCGATACCCCGAGCTGGAAACGCAGTCAGAGCGAGGAAGCCAAGGGGACAGAAAGCGCAGAACTCGAAATTCCGAGGCAGAAAGAGCAGAGAGAGCCGCGGGCAGGAACGCGCTGAGGCTGAGACGGAAGCCTCGGCCCGCGGAGACGCAGGCACCCGCAGAGAACGCTTCGGATCCGTCACGGTTTTGCCTCATTTGGAAGATATTACTTCGCCCCTGAAAAAAAAATAAATACAAAAAAGGTTTGGATATTAAGCGGAGACAAATCCTTCTCAGTTTGGAGGGGGTGGGGAGGAGGTGGCCGGGGTAATGCGGAGCAGATGCGGCCCGGGGCGTCGCGAAGCCCCGGGCCGGGGCTGGGGAGGGGGCGCGGCCCGCAGCCCAGGTCCCCGCCCGGGGATCGTAGGGGCCGCCCACGCCGCCCCAGCTTCCGCGTCCAAGCCGCCGGGCGAACCTCGCGGTGCCTGGGGCATTGCCAGAGATCCGGCTCTGGTCTTGTCCGCGTCGTTCCCGCTCAAACTCCGCCACCAGCGAGCGCGCCATTTCTCTCGGGACTGCGGTTCTGCACGAATTCTCCAGTTGGGGGTGGCTCAGCAATCAGCCGGCCTCAGTCCTCGAAAACGCGGCCTCGGGCTAGGGTCCCCCAGGTGGGTGTTTGGGGCTCAGCGGGCCTAGTCTCCTGGAATTCGTTTAGTCTCCTCGGCGCCTGCTGGAGTGGGTCGAGTGAGCTTCGGCGGGGAACCGCAGGCTGGGGGCCATCCCTGGAGCCGCTTTCACCAGGTTTCGGTGGCGAGGCCAAGGGGCTGGAGGAACTGCCAGGGTCTCTCCGGTTTGGGCCTCCTACCATTGTTGGCCCAGATCCTGACCCCAGTCTTGGACTGGAACAGGCGATGTTGGAGACACCGCGGCTGAACTTTCTCGTCGCCTGCCACAAGTTAGTGGTGGCGTACAGGGCCTGAGCAGAACCTCCCCTCCAAATTCGCCGAATCTGGGGCCCGGAACTGTTCCCCATTATGGCCAAGGTCGGTGTGGGGAGAGGGGGTCCTCAGGTTTATGATTTGTATGACGAAGGAGTCCCGGATTGGGAAGTGAGAGAAGGCCGAATTCGCGGCCTTGTACCAACCCTTTCGCTGTTTGGAGTCCCCCAAAGCCAGGAACCCGTAGAGCCTCGAGCGCAACCTCAGGGCCGGTTCACCCGAGGCACCGGGCCGTTCTTTTCGTTCTAGAAAGGTCTGCGGATGCCCTGGGCCAGCTGGGCCGGGGCTAGTTTTCAGAGGAGGCTCCCGTTTAAGGCCGTCGGGGACAGAGGAAGGATTCTTTGGTTCCTGTGGGCCTTGAGACTGATCGCACCGCGAAGGTTGCTCGTGGCGCAGCTGCGGAAATTGTGCAAGTTCCCAGTTCGCCGCAGACGGCGGGGCGGCTGGTGTCTCTCGCCCTCACTGGAGCTGGGAATCCCGTGCGCCGCAGGCGGGTTGACCTGGCCCAACCGTCTTCCTCGGGAAGTCCAGTCGCTTATTAGTTTTAGCGGAGGTGGCGTGGGAGTTGTTTTCAATTTTGAAGGGATTTTCGTTTTGCTTCCCCGTTGGTCAGTCCGCCTCCATAGGGTAATACTCTGACTAACGATCGGTGAATTTAGTCCCTACCTCCCCTCTCCGCAAGTCAACTGTACTAATGTGTGTGTAGGCGGTCAGGAAAAAATCGAATTTACTGCCTAGTGAGAGCAAATTATCCGGTTAATTGGCCCAAATTTCTCTCTTCTGTGACTGGGGGTGGACACAGTTTTGGGCAAGAAGCTGGGAATCGCTACTCAGGAGGGAGGTAAACACCTTCCACCACTCCCGCAAATCTTAGGCACTCGGACTCCTGCAAAGACTGGGGGACCCGGCTGCCTCACAGACCCTGCGAGGAAATCAGAACAGAAGGGCAGAGGTGCGGAGCAGTGGAAACCCGTTCTGGGCGAAGGCCACCGCAAGGCGAGTACTCAGAGCCTCAGGCCGGCCTGCTGGCAGCTCACGGGTCAGCTCCATGGGCGATCCTTGACGGCCAGTGAGACCCGTCCACCCCCGCCACTTTCACACAGCAGCTCTGCAATGGCCGTGATGTGGGGGACGTTCTTGGGCTCAGATGCAGACCTAGCTGGCTCTGTGGATCCTGTACTCCACCTTCATTCCGGTTGCCTAGAGGATCTTGGGAAGGAAACAAAGTTTCCCCGGGACTCCCAGCTGACCGTGCTCTGATCAGGTGGGCCTGGATGCGGCAACAGGCACCACTCTCTGCTCCCCAAGTTTCAGGAAATTTGTGTCCTGGAGGACATCTGGACCCCACCGACAGGTTTCCTGGAGCAAAGGGGATACAGCTCTCCATTTCTATGCTAATCCAGCACCTGCCCATTTCAGGCAGTCCAGAGCGAGGGACACAGACACACGAACACACGCTAACAGCCACACAGGGTCGCAGGAACGCATTAGAGTTACTTGGCTGTGGGGTAACTGAAACACCCAGGCGAGCAGCAACACAGCACACGCACACAGAGGGGCACACACAACGACCTGCTTGCTGGATCCACGCTCACAGTGCCCTGCTGACAGACACAGTTAAATACACACTAGTTAAGCTCTCACGGACAATCACGCCATCGCGCGCCGACACCCCCGGGGCCAAGTTCCGAGGCGCAACAGCCCCATCTCGCGCTTTCGCCCGGCACAGCCCCAGGGCCGGCACGTCTACAACTCGCGCGGCTCTCTCCGGGCCTCGCTGCTCACTCCCCCTGCCGGGTCTCGGGTCCTCGCGAAGCCAGCCCCCACTTATCCCCCCTCTGCAGGTCCCTCCCTTCCCCCCACCGTCCCGCCCGGCCGCCCCGCGGTGCCCATGTAAATGACAGCAATAAATATCTAATCAAGGCCGCGGGCGACGCCGCCGCAGCCCGCCAAAGCCCATTACTGAGCGGGCTGGCGGGGTTGGGCTGGCGGGGTGTGTGTGGGGGTGCTGGGAGGGGGCGGGTGAGCACCGCGCGGAGCTTGAAGTCGGGGCTGGAAATTCGTCCTGCACTTGAGCGCCCCTTGTCTCTGACCTTGGGCCAGTCATTGTTCCTCCCTGAGCCTCAGTTTCTCCTTCGGTAAGAGGGACGCTCAACCAGGCTCTCGGCCGGCTCGTCGGGCCCTCCCGCCGCGGTGATCTCTAAGTTTAGGCAGCCGTCTGTTGTCCGACAACTTATTTGAGTCGGCCCAGGGCTACCCAGTGGGCGGACTTCTCAGCGCTCACAGATCGGAACCCCCTCTTCGGCCCCTGCAGTTCTTCCGGCTGTAGCCGGCTTCTGGCCGCCGTCGAGGAAGAGTCCCCTGGATCCGCGGTGTCGCGGCGGAGTGATTTCCCAGACGGGCGTTTCTCCTCGCGGCCTGTCCTTGGCCGCCTCGGACGCAGCTGCGTGTACCCCAAGTTCGCCCGAGCCGAGGGTTTCGCGGGCCCTTCCCAACTCCATCCGATAGTTTGTTAGCGTCCCCACCCACGGCCGCGCGTCCGTCTGTCTGTGCGTGTCTGTTCCAGCGCTGGGCCCAACCGACTCTCAGAGTCCGAAAGACACGCTCTCTCCATCCGCCAGCGGCCCCGAGACCCTGCCCTGGGCCTGGAACGGCGGCTCTGGCGGGGCTCTGCGGTCCCTGTCTATAGCCTCCGGCCCCAGCCTTGATCTCTTCGAGCCTGGAGCCGCCCAGCGCGTCCCCGCGGGACTTCGGGTCGGGGTGGACCGAGTGAATGAGGCCGCCGCCTTTGAGCTGATGAGAGTCGGGGAACCTGTTGGTGGCCGGCCCTGGCCCCTGCTCCACCCCGGCTTCGCTTAAATCTCCTCAGTGTCTGGCGCTCTCGCCGCATCTTTGCTGGAAAGGAAGCGGAGAATCAAGCAACCACCCGGCGGCTTCTCCTCTCAGGGCCTGCTGTCAGACCTCCAGGTCCAGGCTTCCCTCAAGAGCCGAAGCTGGAGGAGATTCGAGAAAAAACACAGCCTGGGCACTCTCATTTCTCTCCCTCCCCTGCTGCATTTCACGGTCTTAAAAAAAAAATTAACCCCAGCCGCCTGATTTCTCTTCAGCCCCCCAACATTAAACACCTCAGAAAACCCGAGGACATAGGCGGAGGGGCCTCCCTTGGTCTCGGCCCATTAGCCTGCGGGGGGCTAATTACCCCAATTAGCGGCTGATTTATAATTAATGGCTCGGACCGAGGGATAATTGGATGTTAATGGATAACAGTTTGTGTAGGGAACTAAGCGTCCCGACTCCTCAAGAGGGCTGCAGGGGCGGGGTCTGTCCTGAGACCCTCCCCCCCCCCCCCCAGACCCGGGAACTCTCAGGGCTGGCCTCCTAGGGAGAAGGGAAAGGGGGGGGGAGTGCTCCACTCCTGAGCTGAGAGGGAAAGCAAGAAACTCCTTCGAGGAATCCGTGAGCTCTAGGTGGATGGAATCCAGCACCCATCTGATCTGACTTGCAGAATCACACACCCTGAAGCCTACCTGTGTGAGGTCTTCGACTCCAATTCCAGGACACTGTGGAAGCCCTCAGCTGAGCTGGAACCGAGATGCCAGATTCTGCACTGAACAACAGTCCATGCCCTCCTGGCATGGGTCAGGCAGTGTAGGCTGGGTTAATCATAGCAGTCTGGAGATCATGATGCCTGTATCAGCTGCCCCTGGGGTCAAGGTGAGAGCAGGACCCACAGAGGCATGGGACCAGGGCAAGGCCTGGGCTGCAGCTATGGCGCCTTCTTCTGATGGGGACGTGGGGGCTTCTCTGATGGAGTAGGCCTGGACAGACAGGTGAGAAGAGACGTTGGGCCTTGACTCACTCAGCTCTGGACTCTGGTGTCCTTCTCAAATCTCCCAGGGCTGGTATCCCCATTATCCAGGGCATCTGACTACCTGGCCATCCTCTAGAATCTAAGCCCTGGCGTAGGAGCTGGTTACACTACCCCAGCGTCCATTCCCAACAAACAGTGGCTCACCTGTACTTGTGTACCTGTGGGAAGACTGCCTAGTGTCTGTCCCCTGTGCTGGCTCGGAGGGCAGACCCTGTCCTGCAGAAACTCAGAGTTTGTGAGGTGAGGGTCTCTTGGTGAGTGGACAGAGCTTGCACTTTGGCGTTGGACTCCCTGCATTGTATCTTGGCTTAGGTGTGCGGCTGTGTGGCTTTGGACAAGTGAATGTAACTCAGGATTTCAGTTTCTTTATCCGTCAGATGGGATTTTTGAGATTGTGAGAATTAAATGAGATGCTGCCTGTCAAGTCTCTATCCAGACAGCCAGTAAAATTATTTATCTATCTCTGGGGAAGGGCAGGCAAACGGGCAGCTACAGTTTGGTGAGGTAATGCTACGGGGAAAGTGCAAATAAGCCACCTGATCTGCCTTTGGGTGTCAGGGGCAGCTTCCTGGAGGACGGGTTGCCTAACCCTGGTGAGAGGACTCAGAAGTTCTCCAGGTAAAGTGGGGGTAAGGTACAGTGTTCATCCCTAGAGGAGGAGGCAGCCACACGGTGACTTTGAGGAGAAGCAAGAGGAGGGGAAGTGGAGATGAATTTGGAATTTTTTTGAAAAGAAATTTGGCTTTGAAGGGAACACAGGCAACTCTTCTGAGAAATGGGTTCATTTGGGGAGATGGAAATGGGTTTAGATGTGCAATGGGGCAGAAGTTGGCAACCAGAGGTGAGGGTTTGAGGAGGTGGCTGTACCCCAGATTTCTCGGCTTCTAGTACCGCAGAAATGAGTGATGCCAAGTGTCCAGTCATTAGCCCCTGTATGCCCTTGTCCCAGTGACCTTGTTCACCACATTGAATCACCAAGTTGTTGGTGCCCTGGCTCACCCCCCTCAGTGGGGGAAGTGCCTGGGGGAAATCTGGCCCCTGGCAAGGACAGAGGCTGCTTCTTGAGCCTTCTGCACCTTTGAAAGCCAGATGCCAACAGTAGAGGGCTGAGGAACTTGGAGGTTCTGCAGTGATCTGAGAATGGGCCAGGTGCTCTTGCGTCTTCATAAAATAAATAGCATCGGAGAAGGAGCAGGTGGGAATAGCTTCATCTCAAATCTGCCTGCAGGGTGGTTGGCCAGGGTAAGGCAGGGGTCTTATATCATAGACACTCTTCCAATTCCTGGCAACTCAGCACTGAGGACATATATGGGGGTAGGTTTACACATCAGAATGGGGGCTCGGTCTTCCTAATTTCCAAACAGGTTTGCCAAGGTTGATTCGCCCTCTTTGAGCCTTAATTCCTCCTTTGTACAGTAGGGATAATAATAGAGCCTCCCTGAGAACTGGAGTAAGAAATCAGTCATGTTACCAAAGTTGATTATCTGACATGGGCCAAGCACAGAGCTTTTCCTAAAATCTTGGACCCATAGCTCAGAAAAGGAAGACTTTTAGGGCATTTTGTTCATCCCCCCACCCCTCAAACACACACATGCATACACATACAGGAATCCCTCTCCTCCTCCCTCAGGTGGCTGACCAGCTCTAGCTACACAACTCTTGTGACCAAGAGTTCTCTCCCTCCAGAGACAGTTGCTGGGCCAGTGTCGTATCAGAAGATGTCAGCAGTGTTAGGACCTTGCCAACAGCTGGGAGCAAAATCACACAGCAGCCTGGGTTTGGGGTGGCATTCTGGGCTGGTGCTTTGGGTTCATGTATTCCTGTTCTTCTACTTGTTGAGTGAAAGTCCTTTTGGTCTCCAAACTGCTAAGTAGCAGGGAGAGCTGTGAGGGTCTCTTTTCCCAGAGGGCCGCCAGGAAGCTTCCAGGATTTGAAGGGACAGCAGCATTTTCCTTGGAGGAAGCCATGGCAGCAGCAGTCCTTCCCTCCCTCCCTCACCGGGCCTGTGTCCTGGCCACACTGGCAATAAACGTCAAGTTGCTTCTCCAGGACCTGGGGTCCTGCCCATCCCTACCAGTGACTGGGGCCTGAGGCAGGTGACTACCTCCCTGAGTCTGTGTCCTTACTCATGTAAAGGGAATTATAATTCCTTCCTAGTAGGGTGGTGTGAAGCTTGCTGGAGTAGCAGAGGGCTCAGCTCCTGGTAGTGTGCGGGAGAAGGTGACTGTCCTTGATAATGGGACAGGGTGTCCCAGCGGGCTTGGCACACAGGGGTAAGTCACTCAGAGAAGATGAGCTTCCTCCCCCTCTGCTTTCTCTCCTTCCCTTTAAACAAACTTATTCTGCCTTGTTCCCCTTTGGATGTGCGAAGGAGAAGAAACGGAAGGAGAATTGGAAGTTCAGGCAAAGAGAGGGAGAGTTGGAGGGAGATGGGTGGCAGGCTGATGGGTGGCCCGGCTGGGCGCGACTGAAGGAAGGGTCCACTTTCCTTTTAATCAAAGACGCCTCGCGTGCGGTTTCCTGGCAGTGCTGCTGTTAATTTATAAAAAATGCCCCCTAATAAAATTCTGCTTGATTCTTCGATTGGCTGGGCATTAGGCCGCAGCCAGCAGCGACGCGGGGACATAACGGATGCATTTGCAGATTTGGAAAATTAAAGCCATCTATATGGCGCCTGTGGCGGGAGATCCGCCGATCTGCTTGCTTAATGAAATATAAAGATTCTTTTAACCAATGTAAGCACAATTCGACAGCTTGTGAAACGCGGCCGCACCATGATGGATGGCTCTCCTGGCTCGCCAGGAATTGCGGGGCGGCACCTTTTAAATATATAATTGATTCTGTTTGGAGTGTGCAGTGGGCTGAGCCATGCAGCGCCCGGCCTGGGGCCAGCAGTGCAGGGCCCTGCTTGGAGGCTCCCACAGCCCTGCAGGTCTCCAGGCTGGCTCTTGGCCTCCCTCTCGGACCGCAGCCCTCAGAACTGGATGTGGATGGGGTTCTAGCTGCCAGGCCTGACCGAAGACCCCTGGAGGGTGGGTCTCAGCTGCTCCGATTGCTGGAAAAGGGCCACTGGGCAGAGTTCCCCCAAACCCACGCTTATGGTCCCTGAGACACAGCAGGCGGCTGGACCGGGGTTCTGAGGCTCCTTTCCTCCCCAGGGACCATGCTGGGTTGTGCTGGTCCTGCCTCCCTCGCCATCACTCAGCTAGCGGCTTCTCTTACCCATGCAGCGTTTAATATTTACTAATTAATTTAATAGTTATTATTTAATATTGCCTGTGTACTGGGCTCTGTGCTAAGTGTTGCAGAAACACAAAATGAATGACAACTGTATTTATGTTCTCCATGTTGATTTGTTTTTCTGTTTCTTCATTTATCCCAGTCTCCCTCCCTCCTTTTCTTTCTTCCTCTTTGTATTTCCCTCTTGTTCTCTCTCAAAACCTGTTCAGGGCCATATGATTTCCGAGGGTACCATTTAGCATGTGTTTCTCTGGTCTCTCTCTCTCACACACACATGCACACACACACTGGCCCACAGACATGCACCTCCACAGAGACATACAAATACCCACAGACACCTGCACAAACACAGATGCACGCGCAGCTGTGACTGGCTGCCGTGGGGCCGCACACACGTGGCTGCACACGAATATGGGGCAAGCGGTAGGCAGGGGACTGTTGGTGCCACATGCGTGCAGCTTGATGGTGAACACCGCAGACGGGGCCTTCCTCTGTGGCCTCCCAGGAGAGCTGGGACGCTGATATCCACCTGGAGTGACAAGAGTGTGAGAAGTGACAGAAGAGCTCAGCTGGGAAGTTTCAGGCTCCCACGCAGCCTTACCACACACTGTGTGCACACACACACAGAGCACACACGTGTGTACCAGCATGCATGGGGGAGGCAGTGGGATGTGCTTTTGTCTGCACTGTCATCCTGTTGCCTTGGATCCAGAAATACCAGAAGTCAGGACTACAACAGGCTGGAGTGGGGTGCCTGGGTGCCAGGGGGTGGGAATCACTAGCTGCCGGGGAGCTACTTGCTTGTGGCAATCTGTTCCACCACTTCCTAGCTGCGTGGCCTTTAACAAAGATTCAATCTCTCTCCCCTTCCATTCCCACATCCATAAGACGGGGAAGAGGATCGTTCCCACCTCTAGGATGGCAGAAGGGATGATGGAGAGGCATCCGCAACACTTAACAAATAGTTACTGTTGATTCACTTGTCCAGTTCTCATCTGAGCCCTGTGCCAGACCCTGTGATTCAGTCGGGGGTAGGGAGTCCAGAAATGCACGAAGTTCACTTTCTGCCCCAAGGAGTTCAGTCTAATGGGAGGAGGGACATAGAAGGGTCATCACACTATTCTGATCCAGGCGCTAGAATTAAGAAAATCCACAGGAAGTCCTTGGCGTGGTACCTGGCTCTGGCTCAGAGCGTGTGCTCAGTCAGTGCTCGCTATTCTTACTGCCTTTGTGATAGTGGCTGGCAGTCCCTATCATTTAGATCACCTGATCTGGACCCTGGCAAGGGGAGTGATGCCTTCTCAGGGGTAGCTAGGCAAGCCCCATTTCAGAGGTGTCAGCTGAACTAGACCTTGCTGGAGAAGGAGGAACTATCAGGTGAAGCGGAGAAGGGCAGTAGTGTTTCAGATGGAGGGTCCTGTAGGAGCAAAGGCAAGGAGGTGAGGAGTGGTGGGTGATCTGGGATTGCTGGGTGCTTGAAAGGAGAGGGGCGCTGGGCTGGAGTGGTGGGTGGAGGCCAAACTGGGGACATCTTGGAGAACTTGGGAGGGCCATTGGGTTGAGGCAGTTAGTTGTGGGTCAGCTGAGAGAGGTCCCTCTCCTGGCTTCAGTTAATAAAGACTTGTCGTGCATCAAAACTATGAGATCAGCAATAATTAAGTCAATTAAAATGTCACCACATTAGCAGCAGAGAGTTTTAAAGCAACAAAGCCCCCTGAGTTTGGTGGGGGAGGGGCTTCCAGCCTGGCTGGGAAGGGGTGGGGGGCGGAGAAGGATAAAATTACTTCTGAACTGTTCCCTCCTTCCCACCTGGAGCTTGTGGCTCCTTTGGAAGCCTGGCTCCATCCCCGCATCCGATGAAGCAGCGATAACCCTCCTCACCCAGCCCTCATAAAAGGCAAGGAAGAACACCTATAAATGTGAAAATCGCCTGTAATCCAATCTGCCATCTCCCAGAGATAACCTCTGTTAACATTTCAAGGTATAACCTTCCAGCCTTTTTTTCCTATGCATATTTATACATACATTACAAAAATGGGATCACATCAAGCATACCTATTTCTTCTATCAACAATATATTGTGAGCATCAGCACATATAGATGCGCATCATTATTTTCCACTGTAACCTGTCTACCATTTCGGGCACAACTGTCCCCTCATTTACCGAAATAATCCCCTCGATGAACAGCGAGGTTTCTGGGTGTGTGCTGGCACGAGCAGAACTGTGATAAATATTTCTGCACACATATCTCTGCATACTTAAGGCTACTGAGTGGAAATGGACTCAGAGTCAAATGATGCTTTCTGTAAAGGCTTCTGATGCAGGGAATAAAGACTCCTTCATCGGCAAGTTAGGGGAAATGCCATTTCTCACTGCCCTAGATAACCTCAGGTTGTAATTCTTCACATTCCAATATTTGCTGACATGGTTGGCGAAAAAAAAATATATCTGATCATCTCTATTTTTATTTCTTCGGTTACAAGTAAGGCTGAGATTTTTGTCCTTTGACAGTAGTTATTTGTACTTTGTCCTTAATTAGTCGTCTCTTCTTTTCCTTGGCCCAATTTTTCGTAAGGTGTCCATTATTTTGTTTCTGTGTGAAGGCCCTTTGTCTATTGTGGATCTCCTCTTTTTGATTTGTGTTCTTTATTTTGATCAATTTTGCTGTGTCATATGTATGGTAACATTTTTCCAGGGGTTGTGTTCTGTGTTTTAGCTTAGTTTAAGCATAGACTCTGATACACAGATGACTAAACTCTGTTCGCTCTATCTTCTTCTCCCTTAGGTCTCTGCCTTTGGGGTTGTTGTTATGGTGCATAGAATGGATTTCTGTAAGTGAATGTGTTGACAGTTGTTATATTGGGAGTGTTGACTCAGAAATTTTTTTTTTAAAGATTTATTTATTTATGCATACAAGAACTGGGGTGCAGGCCAGAGGTGTGGGTGAGGGTCAGAGGATTCTCCAGAGACAGAGTGGAGGACAGAATAGGTGGATAGACTGAAGTACACTGCTGAGGGGAGCAGCAGGTGAGATAGGAGAAGTCCGCTGTGCCCTGTGGGGCACCTCTCTGGCTGGGGATTGAACTCATGCTGCAGTGGCTATGGATAGCTTGATAGTGTTACAGTTAATTAACCCTTTGTACCACCAGGGGGCCCCTTGACTTGGATCCAGCCCTCATCCCCCAATTCATATACAACTGCTAATGCGACTTCTTACTTGGAAGTTCCATCCATATTTCACATCTGCCATGTCCCCAAAGATCCATCTTCCCACTTGTCCCCAGTGCATGGAATTCAGGAAAAGACCCGTCTTGACTCAGCTCAGGCCAAAAACTTGAATGGTGCTTATTTGCCTGCTTTTCTTCACCTCGGATAACTCACCTATCAGCGGTCATGTCAGCTCTACCTTCCATAGTCCTGAGTCTCACCTAGTCTCACCACCTCCCCCTTCGCCAGGCTGGTGGGAGGCACCCTGGCCACTGGCCCAAACTTTGCAGTAGCCTGGCCTCTCGGCTTTGCTTCTTGATCCTGCTGTTCTCCATACAGCAGCCCGAGTCAGCTTTTAACCACAAATTGTATCATGTGACCCCTGTTCAAGACCCCCCAGGAGCTTCCATCATACTCAGCGTAAAAGTCAAGCGCCTTTCAGTGGGCCATGAAGGTCTGACCCCTTTTCTCTTCTACCCCCTCCCCCTTCTGCATGCTCTAGCTACCCTGGCTTTCTTCCCATTGCACACAACATACTTTTTTTTTTAAAAAAAATATTTATTTATGCATACAAGAACTCGGGTATAGGCCAGAGGCATGGGGGGATGAGAGGATTCACTAGAGGCAGAGTGGGGAGCAGAACTGGCAGATGGACTGAAGTACACTGCCGAGGGGAGCAGTGAGCGAGACAGGAGAGGTCTGCTGCGCCATGTGGGTCAGCTCCCTGACCGGGGATCGAACTCGTGCTGCAGTGGCTGTGGATGCTTCATAGTGTGGTGTTTAGCCCCTTGCACCACCAGGGAGGCCCCCATATGGGTGTCTTCATGCCTTCATGCCTTTGTCCTTGCTGTCCTTTTGCCTGAAAAGCCTCCTCCCAGAGCTTCCCATATCAGAGGCCCCTTTCTCCACCACATGCTCTAGGGTGATCTGCATTTTTACGCCTAGTATCCCTCCACCTCTGCCTTCTTTTTCCTCAGGGCACTTATTCCTCTCTGACACAATTACATATATTTATTTGTTGCTATGTAGCCCTCTCCCCCTGAGACGTAAATTCCACATGGGCAGGGACTTTGTTACTCAGTAGGTCGGTGCTTAATAAATATCGTGGAACAAATACGTGTGCTACGTGAATGTGTGTCTGTAGTGTTTGTATGTGGATAGACCTCCTGCATAGATAGAGAGGTACCTGTGAGGATGTCTGCGTGAGGAAATGTGGGCATCATGATGGTGGGTTTGTGAATACTGTTGAGTTTGTACGTGAACGTGACGGCTTCTGTGAATGCCTTGCTGGGAATGGCTGTGGATGTGAAACTCGTGTGTGCTTGTCTGTGTGCATGTGTGTATACTGTGGATGCTGTGGTTATTTAGAGCTGCTGTCTGTTTCAGTGAGGGTGAGGAGCTAGGACGCCTGGGTACATTCTCCCCCTTGTCAGATGGCCCTGCCATTGCCTCCCTCCAGCCCTGTTCCCTGCTAGGAAGCAGGAAGCACTTGTGTGTCGGGAGCCCACCAACACTGAGTCACATTCCAAAAATGGTATCTTGGACTCACGCCATCCAAGGTTGGTGCTCAGACCGGGACCAGGAGTGTCTAGGAGACCAGGCTGCTGGGCCTGGTGCTGAGCTGAGCCGTCTCAGCAGAGGGGTGCACTCTCTGCTGAAGTGGCCCCCAAAGTTGAGCACAGTGGAGCGGCAGGCTGTGGCTTGACTCCGTGGCCTCGCACATCACTGTCCTTTCTTAAGCCTCGGTGTGCTCGTCTGTAGACAACGGCCTCACTGCTCCCGGCCTGCTTGCCTCTTGGGGGTAGGTAAGACTAGGAGGAGGAAATGGCAGCAAATTTGTGATAGTCACAGTCGGGTTCTCATAGCTGTACGGCACGTTAAGGTTTAGTCCGCGCTCTCATTTGCATGAACGCCTCAGTGTCCTCAGTCCCGCTCGGGACTTAACTCCACGTGGGTGTTTGTGGGGGGTGACTCGATGAAGGTACAAATGCAAGCACCTGGGTGATGAAGCGAAGAGGTGCGTAGAGCCATAAATATTGATAAATCACAATGACTAATATATTGAATTTAAAAAAATTTTTATTTTTAAAATTTCTTACATTGTTCATTTTTGTACAATATCTGACTTCTCCTCTTGTTGGAAATCCCCATGACTCTCCTGTCAGCATAGCACTCATGGACCGGACAACAACGGACACTTTTGAGCACATGCTGTGTGCCAGCCCTATTGTAAAGGCTTCTCCTAATTCTTGCAACAATCCCTTGAGATATGTACTATTTATAAATCCCATTTTGCAAATGGAGAAACTGAGAATCAGACAAGTTCCATGACTTGCTCAGAGCCACAAAGCTCTAGGGGGCAGGGTTAAGATTCCAGCCCTGATCGCCTGATTTGAGAGCCCAGAGAATCAAATGCTCTACAAGTCCTGCCGAGTGGACACGAGGGAGTGGGTGAATGGTTGCATGAGGCAGGAGCCCTCACTCTTAGCCATGGGTAGCCCAGGCCACATTCTGATGGGGAGGCGGAAACTCTTGGGGGTGAGGTCGGTGTCCAAAGTCTGGGCTGAGGGTGGAGTGTCCCCCAGGGTAGAGCACGCCGCTGGCCTCATGCCCCCTCTCCTTCTTCCCTGTCTTCAGGCGCATGCCACGATGCAGCACTACGGGGTGAACGGCTACTCTCTGCACGCCATGAACTCGCTCAGTGCCATGTACAACCTGCACCAGCAGGCGGCCCAGCAGGCCCAGCACACCCCTGACTACCGGCCCTCGGTGCATGCACTTACGCTGGCTGAGCGCCTGGCTGGTAAGGGCCCTCGGGACGGGGCCTCGGGCGGGGCCTTGTGGACAGGACTGAGGAGGAGACTCTGAAAGATGAAGAGAGGGGGCGACACTGGCTAAATTTTCTCTGGGAGGCTCAGAAAGACCTGGATCGAGAAGACACAAGAATAGGTCAATTCAAAATGCATGACTGTCTTACCAGTATTGTGCAGGACATTGGAGGCGGCCCTGTGCCTTCCCATGGCCAGAACAACCCTGTGAGAGGCGATTCGTTAGCTGGCCTCACAGATGAAATTGAGGTCAGAAGGGTAGAGATTGATACAGAGTGTTATAGCTAGAAGGGGGCTGTCATGCCCAGCGAGGCTATCAGGCACCGGGAGTCATATAAGTAACAACTCATGTGTTTTGATGGCAAATTGTATGCCAGGCACTGTGTGAGGCTCCTCTCACTGGGCATCAGCCATTCAACCCCAATATTGGGAAAGTTATTATCTTCATTCCCTGGGCAAGGAAACAGGCCCAGAAAGGTTAAATCCAGGTGGGGGTGGGGTGTGGATTAGAATGTGACATTATGGCTCACAGACCCAAAGTCATTGCAGGGTCTGCCTGCTCACCTCTCTTCCCTGAGCCTTAGTTTTCCTGTTTATAAATGGGACGGGGCAGTGCCCATCACATAAGATGGCTGGGGAGTTATCTGAGAGAACATGCAAAGGATTCAGCAGACTGGCAGGTGCTCAAGTCCTACAAGGGAGCTGCAGCCTGGCCTGCTCCCCTGGTTCAAATGATTGTTCCCTTCCTGACAGCCTCTCAGTGTGCATGGCAAGGATTTAACAGTGGGGAGTGTGATTTCCTGGGAGATGATGCCACCGCCCCCATCCTGCCCAGGCCAAGCCGTGTGAGCAGCTGGTGAGCCGTGTGCTCCCAGCTGGTGTCAGGTGTTCCTCGGGACTTCATGGAACCCCCAGGTAGACCAGGTGCCACCGACATATCAGAGGGCATAGCGGGAAAATGTGACTAGGTGGGCCAAATGGGCTGCTCAGAGCATCATAGTGTGGTCAGGAGGGCTTCCTGGAGGCCCTGGTGTAGGGCCAGACTTAAAGACAAGGCAAGAAGGGGGCAGTGTGAGCTAAAGCACAAATTTGGAATGGGATCTGAGGTCCCTGCCTGGGTAGTGGCGCTGACTTGCTGGGGTGGTGGGGCAGCCGCATCCATCAAACGATGGCCTCTGGGCAGGGCTCAGTGGGTAAAATGGAGCCATTGACCACTGGCTGTAGATCATCATGGGGATGTCTGTTTCTGCTGAGGGAACGTGTTGCTTTGCTTTGCTGTTCTGGCTCTTCCCTGGTTTGGAGTGAATTCCCTCTGCTCAGCCTGGTGACATCATCTTCCAGGACCTAGAGGGAAGGAGTCAGGAAGAGTCTCACCTCTGCTGGTGGGGGCAGAGGAAATATAATACCCCCCCACCCCAGTTCTCTAATCCTTAAGGAGGAGGGTCCTGGGCTCCAGACAGACCTTTGTATGGAGGCGTGGCCTTCCAGAAGGACCACCCATCCTTGCAGGCACTGGAGCCAGGGGCAGGATACTGAGCGTTTAGTTGCTCCCCCAAACAGGATTCAGCTGACTGAGGGGATCCCCATTCTTTCCCCTGCCCCACGGTGACCAGCATAATCTCAAGGCTTAGTCTGGGCTGGAATTTGCCCTAGTTCATGAAGGATTCAGGGTTTCCTCTTTAAACGGAAGGAGGGACAGCCCAAAGTCTGCAGCTTCCTGGACACCAGCTCCCATCTTCTTCCACATTTGAAGTGTGGTAGATGACTGCTGCACCCCTGGAGAGCAGGGGAAGGATGCAAGGAGCCTTGTGCAGGGTCTGATGGTGGCCCACTTTTGGGTGATGGCAGGCAGTGGTCCCCTCTAGGGACAGGCTGGAGGTGACACCAGCCTGAGGCAGACATCCATCTTGGTGGTTTCCGTGTTGCCATCGTGGGACGGGATCCTGCAATCAGTCTGTCTCCCCAGTAAGCCCTGGTGGTTAGAACCTGGTCTCTGTCCTTCTCTCCTGGGGGAAGCATCCAGAAGGGTTACGACTAGATGCAACAAGTCTCTCCTGTGCTCTGAGGGCCCTGCCAGAGCCAGACTTTGTTGAGGAGAAGTAAAAGCAGAAGCCTCGGCACCAGGGACTCATAGGCCAGCTGGGATGGTGAGATTCAGACCAGTGGATGCTATCTGCCCAGCCAGACCTCTCCTAGCGACCCTCAGAGAAGGACCAGCTCCCAGTCTGGCTTCTTGTGCTCAGAGGCTGGTGTTCTGTTGGCATCCAGATGCTAAGGGTCGGAGGATGTTAGAACCTCTGTGACATGGCTTTACAGAGTCTTGGCATCATGCAATCTCAGAATATCATACTCACGGTGTCCTAGGACTTTGAGGCTCTCAGGGCAACGTCCACTCACCTCTCCACCCGTCTCCAAGCCAAACAGAGAAGAGCCCCTCAGCCACATTCCTGACAGTTGTGCATGGACGTGACTTAGCTTTCTGGAGCACTGACAGTGAGTAAGTGGGTGGCACAATCTTAAAAACTCAGTCAAATGGACAGGGGATGGGTGATTCTTAAGGGAAAGGACCAGAGTGCAGCTCTGGCAGGAGCCTGGGTGTCTAGAATGGGTCAGAGCAGGGCAAGATTCAGAACTGATTTCCCGTAATTAAATGGGCCCCCTCTGCTTGTCCTCCAACGGCTGTACATTTCAAGACATCATCTTGGAGGCCCGCTATGGCTCCCAGCACCGCAAACAGCGTCGCAGCCGCACGGCGTTTACGGCTCAGCAGCTGGAGGCCCTGGAAAAGACCTTCCAGAAGACTCACTATCCAGACGTGGTGATGCGCGAGAGGCTGGCCATGTGCACCAACCTGCCCGAGGCCCGGGTGCAGGTAGGGCCCAGCTCCTCCAGCACACTCTGCGGCCGAGCGCAGCCCCGACGGGCATCCGTTGTTGGGAGCCATGTTGCTTTCCTCCCGGGTTGAGTGCAGCTGGGTTTCCTGGATGCCTGCGGCGTGACTGGAGGGGACCTAGGAAGGGGCTGAGTGTGTTTCTGAGGGGGGCTCTGTCTTCTTGCGTAGCTCTCCCCAGAGCCCCTTGCCCAGCACCCACAACTCCTCTTCTGTCCTTCCCACCTCCTGCGGCTCCTCTCCATGTCCGCAGGTGTGGTTCAAGAACCGCAGGGCCAAGTTCCGGAAGAAGCAGCGCAGCCTGCAAAAAGAGCAGCTCCAGAAGCAGAAGGAGGCCGAGGGCTCCCATGGGGAAGGCAAAGCTGAGGCCCCAACCTCAGACACCCCACTGGAGATGGACCAGCCCCCCAGCCTGCCCAGTGGTGACGCCCCTGCTGAGCTTCACCTGAGCCTGTCTGAGCAGTCGGCCAGCGAGTCAGCGCCAGAGGACCAGCCGGACCGGGAGGAGGAACCCCGGGCAGGGATGGAGGATCCCAAGACTGAGAAGAGTCCTGGGGCGGAGAGCAAGGGACTGGGCTGCAAGAGGGGCAGCCCCAAGGCAGGTGAGGCTTGGGAGATGCTGGGGCGGGCAGGGACCCAGCCGGGCAGGAGCCAGGGCCGCCAACGCCGATGGGTATCCGAGGTGCTTACAACCTTCACACGTGGCGCTGGGGCTGTCAGAAAGGATTCGGCCACAGCAAGCCCGGGAAGATGTTGCCTCTTTGGCTGCTAGCTCCTGGAATCTAGAGCATTCTGGGGAGATGCCAGGTGCCAGGGGATAAACTGAACAGCTCTCAGCTTGTTCAGGGCAAAAGTTGTCATCAGCCATTACGGAGACTCTGGTATTTTGCAGGCATATCGGGCGCCATGTCAACAGAGACTTGGAGTCCTGTCCTGAGGAATGGGGCTCTGGCATGGAGCGCAGCTCAGATGCGATCTCTGGGCCCAGGCGGGAATGGGGAGCTATGGGCTGAGAGCTGGAGTGGGAGCCACAGACAGGAGAGGGGAAGGTGAGGCCCTTGGAAAAGAAAGGAGTCGCCCCAAGAAGTCAGACTTGGGGCTTGCAGGGTCCTTGGGCTTCCCCAGGAGCCTGGGTCGTCCCCTCCCAGGATTATGACCGAAGCTCCAGGGGCTCCCCGAGACAGGTGGGCGTGATTTTAGCCATAGCCTGTCTTGGCTGTGGCACCGAGGGGTGGGAAGGCCGAGGGGAGGCAGACAGATGCAGACATGCCCCTGGCCTGAGTTCTTGGTTCTCTGCTTGCAGATTCCCAGGGCAGCCTGGCTCTAGCTCCTGCGGCCCCCGGGGGCGGCCTCCTGGGCCCCTCCCACTCCTACTCCTCATCCCCGCTGAGCCTCTTCCGTCTGCAGGAGCAATTCCGCCAGCACATGGCAGCCACCAACAACCTGGTGCACTATTCATCCTTCGAGGTGGGGGGCCCAGCCCCCGCTGCTGCCGCTGCTGCAGTGCCCTACCTGGGTGTCAACATGGCCCCGCTGGGCTCCCTGCACTGCCAGTCCTACTACCAGTCCCTGTCTGCAGCTGCTGCTGCCCACCAGGGCGTGTGGGGGTCCCCACTGCTTCCCGCACCCCCGGCCGGCCTGGCACCGGCCTCGGCTGCCCTGAACAGTAAAACCACGAGCATCGAGAACCTGCGGCTTCGGGCCAAGCAGCACGCAGCCTCCCTGGGACTTGACACGCTGCCCAACTGACTGCTGGCCCCTGACCCAGCCAGGGGAGCCGCTGCCCCCACCCAGCCCTGCGGTCACCCCAGTGGTTCTCAAGGAGTTACCTCTATGAGCCTGGGGGTCCTGGGGCTAGGAGTCCTCTCCCTGGCCCCCTGCCAGAGCCCCAGCCCCAGCCCCAGGCGGAGCCCACACCCACACACCCTCTGCATGGCCCTGCTTGGATCCTGGGGAGGCTGAATGGGGAGGAGGTGAGAGGTGGGGGTGCCGAGAGGCTCTCGCTGCTAGCCCCCTACCTCAGTGTTGCCTCTTCCCTTCCCTCCCACCCCCCTTCTCCCCCCTAGTAAGTTGAAGTGTGGAATGTGAGATATAAATATAAATATATAAAGCTATATTTTCAGGCCCTGCCTGCCCAAGGCCCCTGCCCCGCTCACCTGCTCACCGCCACCCCCGCCCCATGCGCAGCTTCTCTTGCTCCTGCCAGCTCTCCTGCCCTCTGCCATGCTCTCCCCTTCTGACTCCCTGACCCCTCCCTGCATCTGTCCTGTTCCTGGCCCCTCTCCTCAGCCCCTTTCTTCCCTATGGTTCTTACCCCCACCCCCGCTCCTGTTTTCTCCTTGGTGCTGACTGTGCTGGTGTTGTCAGTCCCCGAGAGAGAGGCCTGGTCGGGGGATGTGGTTTTAGTTTTAGTAATTTTGCTTCTTCCTTTTCCTCTGCTTTTTCTCCCCTCCGGCCTCTGTTTCCCTATTCTTTCCTTCGGAGGAAACTGTTATCTTCCATCTCTGACAGAGGTGACAAGGCCCCAGGGGGTGCCCTGTCTTCGTGGGGCTGCAGCAGGAGGCGGCATTGTCCTGTAACTATCTCCTGGGCCTGCCATCCACAGGGGGCTGGGAGTCCCATTCTCTTCTCCTTACTCAGCTTGAGGCCCCAGTTCTCAGGATTGGGGTGGGGGGTTGGAGGCAGGAGTCTGGCTGGAGTGGCCGTGGAGAAGCGTCCCCACCTGTGAGACCTCTGGGACAGGGTTCTGCTGCTGTGTTTGTTCATCGAGGATGGACCCCAGGGATCTAGCCTCACTGGCGAGGCGCCCCCGAGGGAGGGTGCTCTCAGAGAGTGGGGTTTTCAGAGCCCTGACCCGGGCCCTCCTCCCCCAGGCCCAGCAGCCCATTTCAGAACTCGGTGTCCATGGCAGGGTGCACTGAGCCAGGAAGGAAGGCCGAGGGCCGGTCCTGATCACAGCGCACGCAAACCACACAGCAGCGTGTGGTCTCAGGCTTCTGCTGGGCTTCTTCCAGCTAGTCATGGCAGAAAGGAGTGTTCCTGTTTATGGCTAGGGACTCAGCTCAGCCAGCTCCCTGCCAAAGCCGCCTGACCTTGGGCCAGCCCACAGCCTCCCCGGGCCTGCCTCCGTGTTTGGGTTAGCTAGCCTGTGACGTCCCTTCGGCTCTACCTCTGCACATCCGGGAGCAGGTCCCGCAGCAGAAGCTGTTAGTTGTCTTGCTGCGGAGCAATGGCTGTTGCTCTCTCCTCTGCAGAGGACAGTGCGGCCATCGTCTCTGGGGCTCCAGACTCCCAGTAGTTTTAATAAGACCCTTCTCCTGGAGACACTTTGGTTTGAGCCTGCTTTTCTTGAGTTCCAGTGCCAGCCTAAGGTCACACCACCTCCTTCCCATAGCTTCGGGGCTCAGGGCAGGGCAAGGAGATGGCTTGTGGTCCCCATCCTGGTGAGGCTCACTGCTGAACTCGCCACCCACTGTAGCGAGAAGCTGCATTGCAAACTGGATTCCTAAGGCTGTCTCCTCTCCCAGTGGGAAGATGCTGGGGTGGGGGTGGGGGCGGGCGTGTGTCTCTTGGTGCCTCTAGAATTGCTTGTAGGACAGTCAACACCCATCATCCTTGAGGTTCTGGGCTGGGGCAGATGGAAAATGCTGTGGGTAGGAAAGAGTGAGGGGGCTGGTAGCCTGGGTCAGGAAATTTGGGTGAACAAAGCAGTGGAAGGAGATTAAGTGGGCCAGCGGCAAGAGTGCTAGGCTTCAAGAGAGGGGGGCTGTGGTCTCTGAATCTGCATCAAAGACCTCACCTCCATGTGGGAGGGTTTCTCAACAGGGAGATCAGTGGAGCCAGGACCTGGAATCTGGCATTGGAAGGTGAATTCACAGTCATTGGAGCACCAGGGTAAGGAAGACTGTCACGGGGGCAGGAGGTTGCAGAGACTGTAGGGAACAGAAGGAAATTTTGGTTTTCCTCTAGAATCAGCTCCAGGAAGGTTTGTTTCTGAAACAAAAACAGTCTTGACTGGGCATGGGGACTGAAGGTTTTCCTGTTCCTGGATGTGAATATCTACTACTTATCTTGGAATTCAGCAGGGCTAGAAGTTACCACCTCCTCCAGGAAGACCTCCTGGCCTCCTAGGGGGTGTGCTCCTGAGTCTTGGCAGAGCCACGCCACCTCACCACCTCGGGCTCAACCCAGTTTCCCTCAGATCTTTGTCAACACTTCTTCATTCAGTGGACCCCATTCCACAGGGCCAGAGAAGGCAGGGGAAGTGTACGTGGTCCCTACTCCAAGGCAGAGCTCAGCCTAGCTTGGGACCAGCCTCAGTTACTGCAAGTGGCTAGAGAGCAAGAGGGGCCAGGATTTGTAGGTGGCACCAGGCATCTTCTCCAGGAGTTGGGGTGGGGGTGGGTCTCTGCTTGGGATGACTTCTGCACTTGAGACTGAAGCTGAAATCCTCCCAGACGTATCAGCCTTAAGAGCTAAGAGTCCCTGACTATCCCTTCCAGGAAAGCCTCATTCCTCACCTTTCCCTCTTACTTGAGGTCTCCACTCCCTGCTTCCTCACTTCCCCAGAGCATAGCCCAGGGCTCGCCCCCCAGCTGCTGGCCCGTGGCCTGTGTACACTGCTTTCCAAACCAGCTGTCTCGTGACCGTTTGTGCTTAGATATCGTGCCAGCCCATGGCAAAACCACCATGTACCGTATTTATTTATTCTGTTAGTTGAGAAAACAAGTCTGAAGCCCCACTTCTTCCTCCCCCACCCCCGTGTAGTGCAGCATGACACTCGGTCCTGTGTATCTGTCTGTTTGACTTTCTGTGACTTTGTGAGCTGTTCCTTGTCCTACTTGACTAATAAAAGCGAATCTGGCAGCACAGCCTTTGGTCCAGGTTCATTCGGGAGGCGCCTGCCGTGGAATGAGCGGGCAGGGCCTGCAGGTCGGCCAGCGCAGGAAGCAGGGTGGGGAGGCAGGGCGAACCACGGGCCACTTCTGCCCCAGCCTCAGCTCCTCCACGGCCCTCACAGAATCGCTGCCTTGCTACTCTGGGAGACCTTAGGGAGCAACAGGCCAGGGAGGGGAAGGGTCCACTTACCTGTACTGCTAGGTCCTCAGCCAAGCACACAGGCAGGGGAACCTGGAATACGCAGGTAGCCTGGGGGGATGGGTCTATGGACAGAGTGGGCCCCGGCATCTGTGGGAAACAGCAAGTGAGCCAGGCCAAGGGGATGGCATGGCTAGACCGAAAGCTGCCCTCCAGGCTGGGGGACCGCCGGAGGGAGAGCTCTGTCCTCAGGTGAGCAAGCAGAAGATGAAGAAAGGGTTCCTGCTACAGGGAGCAGAACGTGATGCAGGCCCCTGCACTCAGCTGGGTTGTCACCTGTGTGTCTGCAGGTGCGTGTGCGTGCCTGTGCCGTGAATTCAGACGTGTGTGTGTGCACTGGTGTGTGCAGGAGAGAGGGAGATGAGACCGCACGCAGGCCTCGACTGAGGAAAGAGATGTGCTGTGAAACCTTGGTTCCTCCTGCTGCATTTCCAGAAAAAGGCGACAGGCCAGCTCCCTCACTCAGGCTTCAGCCTCTGGCTCCACCTCCTTGCCCTGGGGTTCAGAGTGCCTGCACTGGACCCGGAGCCAGAAGGGGTGGTTCAAGCCTAGGGCTGAGGATGGGGGTGAGTGAGGACACCCTGGGGATTTGCTGGGTGGGGGTTGGTCAGGGAAGAGCCCAGGAGGCTTGAGGACTGTGCAGCTGGGCTGACCAGGGCAGTGCCTCAGGCTGCAGGAGGTTGTGGGGAGGGCCCTACCTCCCCATTCCCCAGGTAGCTACAGACCCCAGGAGACACATTCCTCTCTCCCCAGTGGGACTGAGGATTAGGGCGGGGAGCAACCCCTTCGCCTAGCCTTCCCACCTCCCTGGGAGGGGCGGGCAGATCAAATGTCTGCCCCCAGTCCCACTGCTCCCCCCTGCTGCCTCCCACATACCTCAGCCCCACAGCCCACACTGTCCTCCGCCAGGGCGCCCTGGGAGCTCAAAACTCCAGTCGGACACTGGGTACTTGCTGAGCACCTGCTGTATACCTGCACTGTGCCGGGCGCTGAGTACATAGAACAAGCTAGGAAGACACGGTCTCTGCTCTGGAGACACCTACAGCAGGGGGACTGGGATTCAAAACAGAGACCAATGGAGGACAGATGGGGGCACCTGCCCAGCCTGTGTGGAAAGGGCAGGCCTGCTGGGAGGGAGACTTTTGAACTGAGTCTCATCGCCCCAGTGTTCAGCAGGAGAGCGAGAGAGAAGGCTGTCTCAGGAAAAGAGCACCAGTGAGCCTCGGTGCCCTAGGCATGCAAGGCCGTCTGGGTGGCTCCTGATGATGGCGAGGGATGAACAGATGGGCTGAGGATGGAAAGGGAAACCGTTGCTTGGACTGAAGCTTGAGGCCAGGGGGCGCTCTGGAAGCCGAGTGGGGGGGGTGGGAGACCAGATCTGTATTTTAGTAAATCCTGCTCGCCCCACCCACACCTTTGCTGTGTGGTGGCTCATGAGGGGACAGAGAGGAGGGCTTTGTCTGGTCTGGTAGACCGGGGGAAGGGGAGGGGAGAGGGGGTCAGGTTGCTGGGAGATGTAGGAAGTTGAAGTGCTCTGGGGACTCCAGGCCTGGGAGGGGCCCAGGGGGCCCTGAGTCTCGGGCCAAAGGGAGAAGCACGAGTCTGAGCTCAGGCTGGTCTGGTTTGCTGCATTTGAGGAAACCTCAGTGATTCAGGGGAAGTGGGTGGGGTGTATTGCTGCAAGGCTCAGGAGAAGGGCCTGTCTCACTGCTGAATTAAACTTGAGTTTTTTTAACTCAACACTCGCATAGTATTTTCTCCGTGTCTGGCACTTAACAGACAAAATATTAAGCCACTTACTCTTTATACAACTGCACGAGGCAGGTACTATCATTACCCTTATTTTATAAAAGTGGAAACTGAGGCACAGAGAGGTTAAATAACTTGTCCATAACCACAGCTGGTAACCGGTGAACCAAGGTGCAAATGCAGCCAACCTCAGAATGCGTGCTCTTGGCCTTCACAGCTGTCAACAGAGACACGGCCGACGAAGCCGTGTTACTAAATGAGATCATGCAGGGAGAAGCGGAGGCTGGGACTTACTCGCTATGAAGTCAAGAAGGTTCTATTGTGGAGGCGGGACAAGCTGCTCATGGACTTTCGGCTTGCTCTTTGCTGCGGGCAAACACCTGCCCTGCTCTGGTCCTCAGTCTCCTCTTCTGTTGAATGGGAATCATTAACCATGCTTCCCAGGAGGCTCAGCTGAGACAAAGGAGAAGGCCCAGGAGGGGGCTGAGGCGGCTGTTTGCCTGGCGCACAGTTGGTGCTCAGATCCATGGTGGGTGGCATGGGAAAGGGAGGGGCTCTCTGCAGCTTCAGCTGAATGCGCCTTTTCTTAGGGCTTCCTTCCAGGGGTCCCTTTGGGGCCCACATAGAAGGGGTACCTGCTGAGACGATCCTGGGGCATGGACCCCTTTGGGGCCTGGTAGGCCTGCCCCTCCCCCTTTTCCCATAGATCTGCTCCCCCCAATCTCTTATTCTCTTCTTCTTTCTGGGAAAGCCGATTAGGAGGCGGCCTCCTGCCCGCCCCCCTGACAAGTTTGTCTGAACTTCCAACAAAGGCCCTCAGAGGGCTGCGAGGGAGGCCGGCCCCAGGAACCTGACACCACCGGCCCAGGATCACCCCATCAGCCTAGGAGGCTGCTCTGTGGCTTTGCACACCCTATGGCAGGCAGGAATGTCTGTGGTGGGGGGACTGGCCCCACAGAGGCCTGGGGGCTGGCCTGACTGGGGTAGGCTGGGGTCAGGTTTAGGGGCACTTCACCTGGAGCCCAGGTCAGCACCCAGGAAGGTGGGTGTAGACAGACATGCCTTCTCCTACACACTCCCCACACACTCTCCTACACACTCACAACCACACCCACACACACTCCTACACACTCACAACCACACCCACACACACTCCTACACGCTCACAGCCACACCCACACACACTCCTACATACTCACAACCACACCCCACACTCCTACACGCTCACAGCCACACTAAACGCTCACAACCACACCACACACTCTCAACCACACCCACTCTCCTACACACACACACAACTACACCCCACACACTCACAACCACACCCCACACACATTCCTACATGCTCACAGCCACACCCCCACACACTCCTATATACTCACAACCACACCCCACACTCCTACACGCTCACAGCCACACCACACACTCTCAACCACACCCAAACACTCTCCTACACACACAATTACACCCCACACACTCACAACCACACCCCACACACACTCCTACATGCTCACAGCCATACCCCACACACTCTCCTACACGCTCACAGCCACACCCCACACACTCTCCTACATACTCACAACCACATACATGCACATACTCCCTGACTCTGCACTGGCCTGCAGACACACACTGTCTGTCTGTCCTGATCATGTACACACCCCCACCCATGCCCTCAGACACAGAGCCCGCCATCTGCCACCTGGATGCTCTCTGTACCCCCCACCCCCACTTCTTGCTTGCTGGGCAGACAGGCCCCTGAGCCCACAGTGGTGCCACCCGGCTTCACGTGCAGGGCCCACTAGCCACACACTGTGCTGGGCCCAGAGCTGCCCCGTGCTTGCTGCCCTGTGGAGGACCTGCCCCAAGGCCCACGAGTCAGACCCCAGGCCTCGCCACCGCTGTGTCCCCGCTCCACGTGTCCATCCCTGGGCTGCCTTAGGCCCACAGCCACCGTCTCTTGGGGGGTCACCACCATGGCATGTGAGCTGTGCCCTCACACAGGGCCCTGGACTCACGCCCTGCCAAGTTTGGCTGTCACCACCTTGAAAGCCTTCATTTTTTTAAACATCCATTTCATTTTGAACTGGACTCCATGAATCATGGACCTGGTCTCACTCCCTCAGCAAAATTTACCGCAGTCTGACTCACCTGGCCCTTCTGTGGCTTCAGGAACTCAACGTCCTGGCAGGACTTCCGTTCTCCCACCTGCCCAAAGGCCTCTGCCACTACAGCCGAGGCGCCCCTCCCACCTCTATGCCTCACCTGGCCAGTAAGTGTGGGGGACACATACTATACTTCACACCTCTGGTGTCACCTGGAGCCCCTTGTCCTCATCTGTGAAATGGGGCTAGTGATAGCACCTACTTGAGGGTTCTTGGTGAGGATGACAGGAGATAACGTCTGTTAAACACAGCACGAAACCCAGTATTTGGTCAGTGCTCAGTAAATGCTCACAATTACACTACTGGAAGTGCTGCCAAACAAAAGTAGGCTCAGCCCCCTGGTCCTTTATATAATTAGGAGGTAAAGTAGAGATCACTCAGCAGCGTGCACAGAAATCTAAAGTGGTTGGAGTGCATGGGACGCACAGGCCCCTGACCTCAAAGGGTTACAGCGATAGGAGAGGCAGTTGGAGGGTAGATCCGGGACCAGTCAGAGGCTGAGATCCAGCCCACGGCCGGGGCCAGGGTCCAGTCTGGGCCAGGAGGCCAGGGCCAGTGACTGCTCTGAGGTGGTCACAGCTCTGTTAGGGGACATAGGTGGACTCAGAACAGGACCGGGGTCAAAGCTGTTTGTGGTTGGGGTCAGGGATCCCCTGGAGCCAGGGGCAGGGCTCAGTCCAGGACAGGTTCTGGCTCCCCCGGAGGCCAGAGTAGAGGCTCACAGTGGGACTAGTACAGGACTCAGTTTGGGGCAGTGCTGGCTCAGTCTGTGACTGGGGCCATGGCAGCTCCCTTTCAGCGTCAAGTCACCATGGAAGCATCAGTCAGCTGCTAGGTTTTTGTGAGCCTTTGTTTTACTATCTGTTAAAGGGGAGCTCCCTGCCTCCTCGCCCAGGGTGTCGGGAACTGAGCGAGCTAATAATGGAAGTGAGGGATTAAAGTCCTGCACTGCCACAGTTGACCCAAGCCTGGCCCCCCGGGGCTCCCACCCATGCCAGGCCAGGGGGGCTGCACACCTCACCACATCTCCAGTTGTGGGAGACAGCCACCTCAGCCCGGGATCCTTTCCAAGAGGAGTCTGGCGATTTCACAAAGCCCTTTGAACAACAAAGGCCACGGGAGCGATATTTCCTCCTGGGGGCTGACCGCCCGCCGGTGGCTCCTTTATCTTGGCAGCCAGGCTGGAAGAGTCGTTCTTGGAAAGAGCCCGTGTGGGCGTGTGCGGGTGCGGGTGCGTGTGAGCTGTGTGCACAAAGCCCGGCTTTGTTGCCGTCCCCACCTGAGCAGCTGGGCAGACCTGGAAGCCTGGGTCCTTCCCAGGTCACCCCCAGCCCCTGACCTCCACGCCCATGTGCTGGGCAGCGGGAGGCAGGGAACACTTTTTTACTTTAAGATTCTCTCAGAGGAGGGCCTCCCTGGTGGCGCAGTGGGTTAAGCAACGCACTATGAAGCAAACCGCAGTTACTGCAGCACGAGTTCGATCCCTGCTGCCGGCCAGGGAGG
>JAGFMF010012100.1:230796-248682 GCA_019455555.1 Galemys pyrenaicus | reverse complement strand
TCCCTGCTCTCTGTGGTGAATCCTCTCACCCCCCCCACACCTCTGGCCTGTACCCCAGTGCTTGTATGCATAAATAAATAAATCTTTGAAAAAAAAAAAAAGATTCTCTCAGAGGAGAGGAGGCAGCGCCCCAAAGCCTCAGAAGAATCCAGATTAGGCTGAGGTGGATCCTTGACAGCACTGGAGAGATGAGAGGGAGTGTAGTTCCTTTTAGAAATTACAGACAGCCCTCAGTCCCTCCCCTCCTCCCCAGGGGCGTGTCCCAGCAGACCAGCCCTCAGGAGGCAGGCTGGAAGTGGGGGCCTGATGGCTGGCCCACTTACTGGCAGTCTGAGGAGGACTGCACCTGTGCGCCCCAGCTGCCTGGGGCATGGAAAGTCCCTTCCAGGCTTCAGTCCCTCTTTATTTTTTAAATTCCTTTAAAAAATTTATTTATTGATGCACACAAGAGCTGGGGTACAGGCCAGAGTCATGGGAGATGAGAGGATTCACCAGAGACAGAGTAGGGAGCAGAACAGGCAAATCTACTGAAATATACTGGTTAGGGGAGCAGCTGGGAGAGGCAGGAGAGGTCTGCTGTGCCATGTGGGCCCCCTCCCTGGCTGGGATCGAACTCACGCTGCTGCTGTGCCACGGATGCTTCACAGTGCGGTGCTCAACCTGCTGCACCACAGGGAGGTCCTTTTAGTTCCTATTTAAAAGTCACACTTGAACTCAAGTCCCTCTGACTGGACTGGGTGGGGGCTATAGGTCCACAGGCAGCACACTGCGGGGCTAGAACTGCGGAAGGAGTCATTCTGGCTGTCTCCTCATCTCCCACTCCCCATTCTAGCCCCCACAGTCCTGCCAAACTCCAGTGAATAAGCAAGGGTGCGATGGAGGGTTATCTACTAGAAAGTCAGGCCAGTGGGTGGTCTGGACTTTCCTGCTACAGGTTCCTAGCTACAGGGGTCTCTAGTTCAGCCCGCATTCAGACAGACATCACTAATGTCCAGCCCTGCCCACCAGCCTGCAGGGACGGGGAGCTCACTACCCGGCAGGGCAGCGTGTCCAGTTTTTCTTTTGGGCAGCTCTTCCTCATATTGAGCTGAAACCTACCATTTTCTCCTCAGGCTTGGCCTCAAAGGGACAGGTAGGCACAGAGAACTTGTCTATCCATGGTTCTGGAATGCTGAACCAAACCGGACGTGGTTCCTTACACACTCACTGTGCCCTTTTCCACCTGTCTTAGCGTTCCTTCTGGGAGGCCTATTCACTCTTTAGAACAGGCCACCCTCTCCAGGAAGCCTTGCCTGATTGCCCCAGGGGAGGGGGGTCTACTCTTGGCTGCCATGTACAGCTCTTATCTCTCCCTGAGCAGGGCTTGGCATGGCCAGAGCCTGGCTCAGAGTTGGTGTTCAACCAATTTGTCAAGTTGAATTGGTTGCTGTGTGGCCTTGGGCAAGTCCTGGCTTTTTCTAGGCCTCTGTAGAGGTTAGGAGATCTCTACCTGCCTGTCTTGGACAGCATGGGTTTTGACTGTCCTGCTGAGTTTTCTCTGCCACGTGATAGAAGAGGAACGACTGTTTCTTCAGCTACCACAGGACTTCTTCCCATGCTAGGTCTGCCTGGCTGGGAGCACAGGAGACCATGTGAGGCAAAGGCCCAGCAGAGGCCCAAGGAAATGGGGTGAAAGGGTCTCCCTGGTTGGTACCCAAGGGTGACCGAGCACCCTTTGGCCATGCAGCGCCTCTCTTCTGCTCGAGCTCATTAATAGTGTTCTTAAGCGATAAGGCCGACCACACCACAATCCCAGTCTCCCTGAGGACCTGGCTCTGTCCTGGCACAGACTTGTGCTCCCTCCTCTGTTGGGAACACCCATGTCAGGAGTTAGGGACTATACCTCAGTCTCTGTGAAGTGGACGGGAGGGGCTCGGCCAGCTAAGGCTCACAGAGCAGATCCAGCCCGGGCACCAGGGACTCGGGGCTGAGGGAGAAGTCCCCGCGCCCCAGGCACACACCAGCTAGTGGGGAGACACAGCAAGGGGAGGGCGGTACTGACACAAGTCTGTTTGGGTGCCGATTAAAGGTTACAAAGAAACTAAAATAAAAGGTGGGTTTAGGGTTCAGTGTGGGGCTGAAGTCAGGGTTCAGGTGAGGAGACAGATGGAATGACCAGACCAAGAATAAGGCCAGAGGTGACTAGACCAGTTGATAGGTGGAAGGCCAGTGAGGAAAGAGGTGGGCCCTGGCCCAGAGGCAGACTGTGGGGGTGGGGATCCAAGGGGAGGTGGGGTCTATTAAGTTGATGACTCCAGGCCCTAATCCTGTGCCAGGCCCAGGCAGGGACTGAGTGTGTGTGGGGGAGGGGAGCACCCCCGCTGGGGTGTAATTTCACGCTGAAGGGCCTGATGGGGCGTCCCAGGGACTGATCCTTTCTGGATCAGAAAACCCACTTCCCTTTGTCGCATGCAGGGCGATTAACGCCTTAACCCTTTGTGGACTGGCCTAGGGCCAACCCCGCCCCCTCTCACGTCCAACCCCTTGGGATGCAGCCTGGCCAACTCTCGGATCAGGTCACTGCAGCGAGGGAGAAGAGAGCCCAGGGCTGGATTCCTAAACAAGCTGTCTGTGTCCGGGCTTCTTCCACGGCTGCCCAGGCCCTTGCTTCCCCAGAGAAGAGCTCCCGGCCCCTCCATGCAGTGTCTTCTAGATCAGCTCAAGTGTCATCTCCGTCAGGAAGCAGGGGTCTAGTCCCACCCAGCACCTGCCCACTTGCAGGCTGGAAGCTCAGTGGCAGCCTTCCCACACGTCCTGTGATGGAGGCTCAGTGTGGCCAGGAGCCCGGCCCACCGGCAATCAGCGGTAAAGTCATGAGGTCCTGGCGTTACTGACCTCTCAGTAAGAAGGACCGCTGGCTACCCCAGCAGGCCAGGTCCCCTGGACACTCACAAGCCATGCCTCTAGGCACACCCCAGGGACAGCCCTGGCCTTTTTGTCCAGAGGTGGGATTCCAGGCCTGGCCGGTCGTCATGCTCAGCCCCTCTGAGTCTGTTAAAAGACCAGCCGGGAAGCTGTCCTACCTTCCATGGCTCCCCTCACTGCTCCCAGCCTAACTTGAAGGCATCCCCAGCGGCTGGCCCCCTTCAAGCTCTCCTAGGGTGGGGAGAGGGTCAGGTACCAAGTGAGCTGGGCCTCCTCTAAGCTCCCAGGGTCTCTAAAACCCCAGCCCCATTAAAAGAAAGCCCCTAAATGTTATTTACACTTCGGAGTCTTAAAAACCATTAACAAAAGCCACTTAATTCAATTATCTTCCCGGCTGGCTCGCTTCTCAGCGCTGAGCTGGGGCCTCCCCTTGCCACCCCCTCCCGCTGCCCCCCCCCCACTGTCATTGTGTCGGGCTAATGAGGTAAACTGAAGCGAGCCCTGTCCCCCCTGACAGGTTTATGAGAATTTAATAAAGCGTGGCCGGGACCAAATGAGTTGCCTCAGCCTCGGAGAGCTCATTGTCTTCCGCGTCAGCGTTTTTTGACTCGAGCGGCCCCCTCCCCCGCCCTGGCTCCTGCCTGATTCTGCCCCCACCTCTGCCCTCCAAACCTCCCAAGGTGAGCTGGAGGGGGCAGACCTGGCAGAGGCCAGCAGGGGCAAGGCATAGGGCAGAAACTAACTCTGTCAGTGTGACCGCCCCCAGGGCTGTGTGGTCCCTGACGGACTCCCTCTCCTCACACATTCAGACCCAAGGAATGTTCAGGGATCTCTGGGGCCCTGCCATCACTCCTGTCTCACAGGCCTGAGACCTGAGGCAGCTGTGACCTGAGCAGAGACCTGAGGCAGCTGTGCCACCTGGGGCAGGTTCCCCTTTTCTTGCCTGTTTGGTGTGACTGGCCAGAGTGAGGGGCTTCTCTTCCTGCCAAGGCACAGAGGGGGACATGGGCCCTGGCCCTGGGTCCCACTCTCTTTGCAAGGACTGTCTCCTTCTCCTCACATTTAGGGGACTGTAGCCAGTAGCCCGCTGAGCTGAGGGACTTGCCCAGGTCCCTGGACGGTATTAAGTGCGGGTGGAAGAGGCTCTCAGACGCAAGGGCAGGCAGAGACCCGGGAATGCCAAAGATACCTGGACAAGGCCCAGCTGTCCTTCTTTCCTTATGTCCTGGACAGACTAGCACTGGTCTTTCTATTGCTTCTCGGCCCTCTGGTTAAGATCAGGTGTAGTACTGGCCTTTCTCTGCCTAGTCTCTCTGCCTGGTCCACTGTTCCGGAACTTCTCGACCATTCAAAGACACAGAATTCCTTCTCTTTTCCTCAAAAGTGATTCTGGGAATTACTGCTGGGGCTGGAGCCTGACCTGACAGGGAACCTCATTTGGGAGGTCGTTAAGTCAATGAAGCAAGTTTGAGAGACCAAGTTGTAGGGATCAAGGTGACCATGATAAAAGCTAAGTCTTTGTCTAGGGTCAGAGCTCAACATATGGATCAGTGTCAAAGTTCAGGTTCAGAGCTCTTGGACCAAGTCAGGCTTAGTCTGTTATCAGAACCAGGTCTGAGTGTTTGGAGTCAGGGCCAGGGCTCAGTCTGTGACCAGAATTGGGCCTAGTGTATGTCCATGATCAAGACTCAGTCTATTTCCAGGTCAGAGTTCAATCTTTGACAAAAGTCAAGATTCAGTGCTGCTTTCCTCAGTCAGTTCAGGATCAGGGTTCAGTGTATGGACTGGGCAGGGTCAGAGCTCAGAATGTGACCAGAGTCAAGTTCAGTCTATGACCAAGGTCAAGACTCAGCACTGACTAGGGTCAGGATCAGTCCAAGACCAGGATGAGTGTTTATTAAACTACGATCAGATTCAGGAATTAACTGCGAACGTGATAAAGCCTGAGTCTATGTTCAGGATCAGGACTCTGTTATAAGGTCAAGTTCCAGGATTGAAGGTGTCCCTTAGTAAATTTAGGTGACTAAACATCAGCCTCCTCCTACACCGGATGCTCACTCTCCCCACTCCTCACCACCTTGGCCCCAAGAGGAAAAGGCAAAGTTGTGCAGTCTGGCTAGGCTGCGCCTCTATCCCCTGTCATGTGCCCACACTGCCCTCTGGTGGCGTTCCCTAGCAACGCAGCTCTCCTCCGACCTAGCCCATCTATCTGACTATCTCCTAAACCCACTGATGCCATCTGGTCATATCTATGTATCTGCTTCACCCCACCTCCTTACTAAGAATTAGGAAACAGGATTGATGAGGGGAACTCCCACACACATAAGGAGCTTTTCCCCCTTTCTTTCCAGAATCAGGCATCTTGATGATTCCCTGTAACTGGGGACCTGGCATCTCAGTTGTGTGATAAGATTTACACCTTTTACTCACTCAGTTACTCACCAAACATTTACTGAGGACCTACCTTGTGCCAGGTAAGCACTGAGTGCATACCTGTGAGCAGAAGCCTCTGGAGCTCACCTCCCGCTCACATCTCCCTAACTTCTAACCCCTAGTCCACAGGTTTCATCAAAAAGGCACTGGCATCAGCAGAAGGTTGGGTGAGATTCTCTCCTGTAGATTCAGAGGTTAGACCATTCTAGACTCTGGGTTTTCTGTTTTCATGTCTCTTCATACACCTCAGCTGGCTTAGCCTCAGTCATGGCACCCACACACCAACGTCTTCTTAGGCTTCTCCTTCCAGAACTCAGTGGCTCCAGCTTCTGCAGGGCAGTTCCACTGGGTTTCCCTCCACTCTCTCTATACACAATTTCTTAAACCCAAACTCTAGAACTTCCTCTTTTGTTCCTGTCATTCTCTCCTTTTAAGCTCCCCCCGCAGGAGACCTTAAAATTGAGTGGAGAATCTGCCCACATGGAAGCCACGCTCCGGTCCCAGCCCCCAGCACATCTCACCACAACTGAGCACCTCCTAACCCGCTCCTTGTCTCTCTTGCCCCTCAACACTCTATTTTCTACACAGCAGGCAGAAGGAACTTTACAACCATAAATCAGACCATGTCACTTCCCCACTTAAAACCCTCCAGTGGCTTCCACCTCACTGGGAATAAAATCCCAGCTCCTCCCTTGGCTTATTAAACTGTGTAGGGGCCGAACAATATGCTGTCACACCCTCTCCAACTTCATCTTTCCCCCTGTCTCTCAGACCTTCTTCCTAGGCCTGCCACACAGAGGCCAAGTTCATTCTCACCTTTGGGGCTTTTCCTGAGCTTGAAATCTTGCTCCAGACCTCCCCATGGCTGACTCTTACCAGTCAGAGCTCAGAGACCTCTGTGGCCTTCCCAGGGGTCCCCCCAGTGCCCACTAATATTTTCTGTCACCTTGCTTACTTGTTTCTTCATTGTCTATCTCCACCGGGAAGGATGGAAGCTCCACCAGATTTTGTTTACCACTATGTTCCTAGTGCTGGGCACATAGTAGGGTCAGGGATTATTTGTTGAATTATTTAATGAAAAAAAGGCCCTACATGGCTGACTGACCTCACTGATTCTGGGAGTGGGGTGGGATCTGAGCACCTGTCCTAGTAGGTTCGTCTGGCCAGGTCATCAGCAGTTCCCTCCGGCAGGCAGGTCTCTGTGTGCCACCCCAGTTACCCTGGGCTCTAAGGAGCACCCCTCCTTCCAGAAGGCCCAGCTATGTGTCTTCCACCGCAGTGCCTGGGCCTCTGAGCACTGGCTCTGTGCCTGAGTTCTCAGTTCCAGGGCCAGCAGGAGTGGGAGGGCTTAGCCTCAGTGTCCTTCTGCAGTGTCCCTGCTTCCTGCTCAGACTCCTCCAGGTCAGGGAGTCTGGCACCCCAGGGTGCTCATATTCGGAACTGTGGCCTCACCATCACGAAAAACTTGCCCTCCCCTCCATGGGTTGCCTGGAACCCAGATCTGCTCAGGGCCGGCAGTCTGTCTGGGAGGGTCCTGCAGAGGGCGGAACAGAGCACACCTTCATTCTCTGCATGTGTGTGGGGGGACGGGGCACCTGGGTGGCTGCACCGCCCTAGAGGGGTCTGCCCCTCAGCTCTCACTCAAGAGGTAGTATGAGGGGAGGAACTCCCGAAGTGGTGGGCCCTCAGAGATATGGGGGAGGGGGCTGGCTGGCAGGTGGAGTGTGGGGTATAGAGACCCTCTTCTGGTGTACCTGAGGGCCACAGGTGGGACAATGATGATCTTCAGCTGGGGGGGGGGCAGTAAAAGGAGACTCCAGGGAGGTAATGTTCTCCCCACCTATTCTACTCACACATACCATAGATCAATGGCCCACAGACTCCAGCCCTTAAGACATGCTCGATCCCCCCAGCTGGCAGCACCCCAGAACTGGATCTGCATCTTTTGGGGCTCGTGGGGGAGAGGAAAGAGCCCTGGTGGTCTAATTCCAGATCTTTGCCAACAACGGAAGACTGGGTTGCAGCTAGCATGCTAGGGCTGCAATCGCGAGTGTCTCCTCAGAAAGTGAAAGAGGGAGGGTAGTCCACACCACACCCAAGGCAGCATCAACAGTGCCCCCACCCCACCTCCAGCTCACCGCCTACTCTTCCAAGGCAGCAGGTGGCGTCTGAGGCTACAGACCAATGAACCAGGAGAGACAGGAGGGGAGCCTAGGAGGTGGCCTTCCTCACACACCCCCCCAGACAGCGTCACCTAAACACTCCCACACCCTCCATCTTACACCACAGTGGACAGTCTCGCCCACAGGCAGGCTCCTGTCTTCGCCCTGCCCCCAATCCGGCATACCAGTTCCCACGACATTCACAGACACCTTCACGTGACGGTCGTTTGTTCAGGTGCACACATTTCTCTCCCCTGGGCTCCCTTCTGGGTTTCCTAGAGGGGTTGGTGCTAGGACAATGATGCACTTGGTCACAGGCCAAGAGAACCCCAGGCGTTCACCCAGAGACCCCAGTCAGCCTCGCCTTCCTGGGCTGACCATCACAGAGGACTCAACTTCAAAGGTGCTTTATTGAGGAGCGAGGCACAGCAGGAATACACAGCAAGGAGCACACTGAGACCTCCAGGGTTCAAAGAGCCCCCTCAGCACTCACTTCTGTGGGGTCAATCTCAGCACCCCTGCTCTGGTCAGAGAGGGTGCTCTGTGGTCAGCCCAGCTCTGCCTTAGGGACTGTACTGGCTCAAATGGAGAGACCCTTCTCCCCCATAAATGTCTAAGGGTCTTAGGGAGACAAGGAGGGCTGGAAGGGACAGAAGGGGGAGCTGGGGTGGTGGCCTTCCCCAGTCTACAGGGACAGGAGACAGCCCAGTCTGACCTTCCTTTCTGTCTTCCCCCTTCCTCCCACGCCAGAACACAAGCCTTGCACTTAGCCAGCCCCTCTCAAGAGTGGAGGCTCTTTGGTTCCCAGTGGCCGATGGCCATGGGGTAGTGGTAGTGGTGTTGGGGCCTGAGGTCCACGGGCCTAGTTCCATCCAGTCTGGTGAGTGAGGTCAAGCAGGGTCCCGCAGGCCCCACTGAGAGGGCCGAGGATCCCTCACTTGGGGGGAAGGGGTGTGTGCTTCGACACCACATTCTCCTCTGTGGGAGTTCCCGAGATGGGACACCTTGTGTCCAGCACCAGACTCGTGAAAATGTTCGTTTTCCTTTCCCCTCTTTTTTTCCTTAAATGGCACCAAATGCGGGACGACGCACAGGGGAGTAAGGGCGGGGTGGGGAGGTAGCGGCACGGTCCGCTAGGGGGCGACACGCTCCCGGGGCAGGTTGAGCCGGACGCCTTCGGTGCGGGTCGCGTAGGCGGCAGCGGGCTCGGGGGCGTCCAGGGAGAAGGGGCCGGGGCCCGGGCTGGAGCGGCCGGAGGAGGCGGCCGAGGCGGCCGGGCTGAGCTGCACGGCCGTGGTGTCCTGCGCCGTGCGCTCGCTGCTCTCCATCTCGAGCGCCACCGGCCCGGCGCAGCCGTCGCCCTGGCCCGGGCCTGCGGAGGCCGCCGAGCGGGCGCGGCGCGCGGGGCCCCGGCGGCTGCACACGCAGCAGGCGGCGAAGAGCCCGAGCGCCAGCGCCAGCAGCGCCGGCCCCACGACCAGGGGCGCGTTGTGCCCGGGCAGGAAGGAGGCGAAGGCGCCCACCAGCGTCACGTTCACGCCTGCCAGCAGCACGCACAGACCGCAGGCGCAGAGCAGCGCGGGGGAAGGCAGGCGGGCCAGTCGGCTGCGAGCGCGGCCCGCGGGTGCCCGGGCAGGGCCCTGGCCCAGTTTCTTCTCCGGGGGCGGCATGGGCCTGGGGACCCCGGGGCAGTCATCCAGCTCTCTCCTGCAGCCGGCCCGGACCAGCCCACACGTCAGGGCTGGGGCCGAGCTCACAGTCCTGTGGACACAGAGGGAGAGGTCAGCAGGGCATCTCTGCTTGCCACCCCGCTCAGTTCTGTGGCTGCTTCCACTGTCTGGCAGTGCAGAGCTCACCTTAACCGGCCCCCTGCCGCTAAGTCGGGAAGCAGCAGCCCACCCTAGCCTATGGCACGTCTGCCCATTATTTCCTCACCCGTCTGCACCCCTTATAGCTACCCTTGCCCTGCTCCCTCTTGTCCTCAGTCCTCCCACACTTCTTCTTGTCCTCCAGACAGACACAGCCCCTCCACCTCTTCTCCTCCAGAAAGCCTTTGGGCTGATGGAGCAAAGGGGTTCAAGTGCTCATTAAATGCTACTCATCATTATCAGAAGTCCTAGTTAGCGGGCAGGGGCTGCTCTTGGGATTTAGACAACTGCCTCCCCCACGTGGAAGGGGCATCTGGCCTCCTTCCTCCTTGTCCAGAAGAAGACACAAGCCCGAAATGGGTAGCAGTTGGTCCAAGATCCAGGACCCAGGGCCTAAATGACTCTCCATGTGGCCTGGGCTTCCCCACCCTGGGCTCTGGCAGGCCTCGCAGTGACATTAACTTTCCTGGACGTCAGATGAAGGACAACTGATTCATGACGTGAGTGTGAGGAGCTCCCATGTTTCACATGGCCAGGGAGAAGGAACATTCTCTACAAGGGCTGGGGTAGGCTGGAGCAGACCAAGGCTCTTGGGTCTCTCCTATCTTGGGCATTCTGCTAGATTCTAATCCTACCCCCACTGCATTTCCCAGGATTCTGCTCTTGAACCTGGATTCAAAAATCTGATCACTGGATCCTTTCTACGATCCTTTAGTTGTGTCTGGTTCTGGGCTCTATCCCTGGATTCTAGAATTCTCGGAATGCCTGCAGAGCCAGGATAATACAGTTAGAAGCCAGTGATGTAAGACTTCTATTTGAGAATTCTGTAAACAGGAAATCACAGGTATAAAGGCCCTCAGAGGATAAGATCACAGCCCTGTAGCTGTGTTAGAATTGTGATAACATGTCAGAAAAGGACCTGCGTGGGGATGACAGGGAAGGAAGCAGACAGTCCCGTGGGTGAGCGAAAGTGTGCAGGAGCATGACCTGGACAAATGAGCTCTTTGCTTCAGTGTTAACACCTGTAATGGAGGACTAGGAAGAGAACTTACCTCATGGGGTATAGTATAGTGCAATGCTTTAAGCTAAATAAAGTGTCTAATGACTGGAACATAATGAGAACTCAGTAAACGCCATCTGTGTTGTCGTGGTGTTTGATGGAGAGGGGGGGGGCTATAAGGTCTCAGATGTGGGAGGTGGCTCAGTCGGGTCTGTCCCTTCGGTGGGGGTGCCTTGGGGACAGGCTCTCAGCTGGCCTTTCTGAGTGTCCCAAAGCCTGCACGCCGTGGGGTTGGGAAGAATTTGCTGACTAGCACTGAAAGGCAGTGTCAGGGAGGGGCAGCTTGGGTCCTCACTCTGGACACAGGTTGGGATCAGCCTGGCCCGAGCAGGTCAGAGGACGCAGAGGGCTCTCCATTCCTGTCCAGATCTGAGGCCACCATGTGAGAGGTGGCTGTTCTACTGGGACTCCAGCCAGGAGCAGCTGGTGACACAGCATGCTGGCAGGGCAAGCGCATGTGACCCCTGAGGTCATCTACAGACCACAGATTGTTCAAGAAGCTCCATATTTGCCCAGGCCACCTGACCTGGACTGCAGGCAGAAACAGCAGCGACTAAAGGAGTATGGCGATTTATAGTTTGCAAGGCACACGGACGCGGGGCACATCACTGGATCCTTGCAAGTGCTTGAGAGTAACAGATTTTACAGCAGGGGGAGCGGGCTCGTGTGGCTATGAGGAGAAATGACTTCTCTAGATCTGAATCAGAACACAGGATTTGGTGCTCCCCACTGGCAATCTTGTTTCATTAGTAAGAGAAGGGTGAGATGTGGGGGAGGTCCCGGGGAGGTAGGTTCCCAAACCTTCTTCCAGCTGCTCTCAGGAGGGGCCGTGAGAGTCTTCCCTCTCCCCCTTTTCTTAAGCTCCTCCGGGCTCTACCAGTATCTAAAAGTGTCTGACCAAGGCAGGCTCTTCCGACCCCGCCCCCAGGGAAGGCTCAGCTGGGCACTGGCAGGGGATGGAGTCCAGCCCCCCACAACCGGTTTTTGAAAGCTGACAATGGACAGGACCTCCGGTTCCCTAATCGTCCCTTTATCAGCATATTTACTGTTATAAAATTCATCTATTTAGTTCTTAATTTTAGTTGCTACAGCTTTTTTTTTCAGTTATAGTTTTTCAGTTCTAGAATGTCTACTTGATTATTTTCATAGATTCTTATTTTCTATGGACTGACTCCCTCTTTTCATTTTCTTGAACATATTAAATCCTTTAAAGTCCATATTTAAAATCTCCAACATCTTGGCCTCTAGTTTCTGTTGTGTGCATCACTGTTTTTGGTTTCTGGTCATTTAGTCTTATATCCTGGGAGACCAGGTACTATTTTGTTGACAGCCCAACATTGTGTATGAAAATCTCATTACCCAGCATGAGGCACTGGGTGATGTTCTCTTCCTCCAGAGAAGATTTACTTTTGCTTCTGACGGGCAGCAAGAGAAGGGCCCTTCGCCTGTCTGGGTGACGCCTGGGAGCTGTGTTTCAGTCTTCTCGATCTGCTCTAGAACTGCCATCTTAGAAGATAGCACTTTGTCCCCCAGTCCCTAAAGGTTGGAGGTTTGTCACAGGGACTCCCCCCTTTTTATTTTTATTTATTTATTTTAAGATTTATTTATTTATGCATACAAGAACTGGGGTACAGCCCAGAGATGCAGGGGGTGAGAGGACTCACCAGAGACAGAGTGGGGAGCAGAACTGGCAGATGGACTGAAGTACGCTGCTGAGGGGAGCAGCAGGTGAGGCAGGAGAGGTCTGCTGCGCCATGTGGGTCCCCTCCCTGGCCAGGACTGAACTCATGCTGCAGTGGCTGCGGATGTTTCATAGTGCAGTGCTAACCCCTCACGCCACCAGCAAGGCCTCTCTCCCCTTTTTAAACCCTAAATTTCAATTTTAACTTCCCAACCCTATGGTCACTGCCCTCTACAAACAGGCATTAAAGAAAATGTCTTAAGAGAAAAAAAATAATGAAGCCATGTTTTCCTTCTCTTCTCTGCAAGATCTTGGTCCCCTCAAGTTCTCATTGCCTTGGCAGCTTTCCTGTGCCTTTAAATAGATTTATTAAACATTTAATGCAGCCTTTTTTGGTCTTCAGTGAGTGTGTTAGTCTGATACAAGCTAGTCTATCTTAGCCAGAAACAAGTCTAGATGAGACAATGAGGTTAGCACTTTCGGATTATTAACTAAATGAATTAAGCTATGCAGAGCACCTTGTAGTAATACCTAATGTAACTTTCACAGCAAGAGAGTATGACTAGTATTGCCCCAATTTATAGAGGAAGCTACCGAGGCACAGAACGATGACCTCAACTCACCCAAGACCACTGGGTGGCACTGCTGGAGCCAGGATTTGAATCCTGGTGTCCTGACCCTAAAACCTGAGCTCTCAGCCTAGTCTGGTGCTAGATTTAATGCCTGTTGAAGGATCAAAGCAGAGGACATCAGCTTTCCTCAAGATCCTGAAGACAACCTCCTGTAATTAGCACTTACACCGTTCAAAAGTCAACAAAAGATAGGGTGTGTTTTGTGTGTTTTCAAAGAAGGCAAACTCTACTTTGCTCTTTCCTAGATTAGCACAAGTAGTTCAAACAAAAGCAAATACCTGCCCATAGGCACATCGTCCAAGTGCTAATTGTCAGTGAATGATTCTTTTGTGCTTCTGGGAAGCAGAGCAGACCTGGAAGACAAAACTACTCTGAGTCTCCACCCCAAGCAGAGAAAGCGCTAAGGACAGATGGCTACTGGATGTATTCCAGAAGTTTCCTCTGCCCTGGTTAATTGGGATCTGGGCTGCATGGGTGGGGGGGGCGGGTAGGGGGGGTAGGGGTGAGGTGTTGAAATGTTTCCTCTGTTGCATTTCAATCTCCCTTTGATGGACTGGGGCCTGCCAATTGGAGCTATTGCAATATTAGATACTGTTTTGTTTTGGGTGCTCTGGCTTGCTCTGTTGTAGGGTGTCACTGGGGCTAGTCACAATATCTTTTTCTTTCTCTCGCCTTTCTGAACAGGTGAAGATTGCATTTCCTGGCTAATCTGTGATTAGGTGGAACCGTGTGCCTGGTTCTGGCCAACGAGTTGTAACATGCATCATTCCGGGCTGGAGCATTTGATTTTGGAAGCAGGACTGTCCAAGTTCATGCTGTTATTACCCCAAGGTCACAGACACGGTGATAATACGCGGCAGAGCTGCGATGCAGACCTAGGCTGTGTCTTCCAAATCTGTGTTCTTCCCCATGCCTCCGCGGTGCCTGCTGACATAACTTTAGGTCAGAGGACCTAGTGCAACCCTGGAATCCTCTACTTTTCTCCATGAGTCTTTTGCCTATGCTTCTTCCTGCACCCCACTGCCCCCCAGCCCGAATCTTAGACCTCCTTACTTCAGTTATTCTCTCGCAGTTTGCCTTGTCTTCCAATTTATTCCTTTGTCTTTCTGCCCAAAGACAGACACCCTCAACCCTCTCAACCCTGCCTCAATCTGGCTATTTCCTCCAAGTCTATGCCCAGGCTGCTAAGCCTGGTGGAGGAAAAGAAAATCACCAGCCAGAATGTCTCTGCCATCACTAGGGCCATCAAAGCTGGGGGTTGGGGGGCTTGTCCTTCCTAATCATTGCTCACAGCCCCTCACTGTGCCTGCACATCCTCCTAGAGTTACTTAAATCCCTCTAGTCTGAAAACAAAACCCTCCTTCAACCCCATGTCTACCTCCACTTAATACGTTTTTCCCTTCTTTAAAGCCCAGACTATCGCCTCCCTTTGCCTTCCTTTCCAGAGTCAATTCACTCCAGTCTGGCTTCTGCCCCCATCATGTCAGACTCTGCTCTCTCCAAGGCCACCAGCGCCTCCTTGTTGGCAGGACTCAGTGGGTACTGTTCAGTCCCATTCACCTCTCCACACCTCACCTCTCCACAGCCTTGCCCCTGAACATTCCCTCCTGGAAACATTCTCTTCCTCTTGGAAACAGGTCCCTTAAACTTCATCTTCTCCCACAAAGCCCAGTCTCCCAGCCAGAACCCGGAGCTCCCTGTCCCTCCTCCCTCAGGCCCTCCTCCACACATTTCCTATCCAGCTCTGCCAAGCCCTGCGGAGTTTTCCCTCTGAGCATCTAGAATCCATCCCTTCCACCTAGTTTCGCTGTTTCCCCACTCGGCTCGGCTCCCCTCTCCCACCCCTCCCGGCTGGTTAGATCCCTCCTGGGCTCTCACTGCTGTGCCCCAGCCCTTCTCCCTCCACACGGTTTTCTTTGATCTTGCTCTAGTGGAGCTAAACTCACCAGATGCTGCTTCCTGCGTCCCCAGTCCCCAACGTGTGTGGGCGTACTCGACCTTTACCTGGCTAACTCCAGTGCCAAGTTCAGGGTGCAGCTGGGGCTCACTTTCTTCAAGAGCCTTCCTTAATCCCCAAATCAGCTCAATGATGCCTCCCTCAGCTGCCCAGGACCCCTGGCTGAACACCTTGGCTAAACAAAGGGAGGAGCTGGTCCCAGAGGGGCTACCCTTTGTCTCCTACCTTCCTGGCTTCATCTGCCTATAGGTTTGGAAGTTGCTCTGTGCTTCTCTGATTCCCGCTACATTTTGGGCCTTGGGAAGGTGTAGGGGGCAGGCAGGTGGGGACTGGAGGTGGATTCTAGGGGAGGTTCTCCCTGAGTTGAAGAGGAGGGAGGGGTCAGGATAGACACGACTCACTCCCCTGGGGCTTTGGGCTCTATGGAGTGTCTCCTCCATTCCTCAAGGCGTTCAGCTGGATGCCCCTCTCCTCATCTCATCCCCTCCCTTCTCTCCATCCTCCCCCAACTCCTGTGGCTCTCACGTGCCTGAGCAGGTCCGGTGGATACTTCTCTGAGGGTCCTGCCTTGGCTGACCCCCGAGCACCCAGCCCGCAGGAGAGCAGGGCCGCGTGGGGTTGGGGCGCAGGATTGGGGTAGGAGGGCGGTGGCGGCTCCCCCCTCATTCACCCACCTTGAGGCTTGGAGATCTCAGGCTGGGGTTCGGCGGCGGGTGGGAGGGAGCTCCTCGGGCAGGCAGGCGGTAAGAGACAGCAACTGGGGCTCGGGCACCCCAGGAGCTGCCCCTCGTGGCCACAAGCAGGGAGGACCCGGGGAGGGGGGGGCGGGCTGGCGGCGCAGGGTGGGGGCCCTTCTCTCACCAGCCGCAGCGTTAGCACCCTAGCACCCGGCTCCCCTTTGACCCCCGAGGAGCGGCGGTTTTCAGGAGCTATCCTCCCCTCTCCGGCTCACGCCTCCCTTCTCCCTCCTGGTCTCGGTTCCGCGGGTTTCAGGCGCCTCGCGGTGAACTCCCGGCTGCCCATGTGGCCGCAGTCTGGACTTTCCGAGTCCAGGATGGACGCTCCGCCGCTCACTCTGGGCTTCCCCGGCTCTGCCTCTGCCTGAAGGGATCCCCAGCTTCCAAGGAGGGGCGGACAGCACCCCTTCCCCAGCCAGCCCCTGCCAATCCTGCTCCCCTGAAGGGGGTGTGGCCTTCCGGGAAGGGTGAGCCCCTTCCTGGAGACGACTGGAAATCCTGGGGGATTCCTGGGGACCTGTTGCGGACGGAGAAACGCTGGCACCAAGCCCACCTCTAGGCTGGAGTGTCAGAGGACTGGGCGGGAGTTTGAGGTACTGCCTTCCCAGAACCCTGGAGAAGGTTTCCTTCGACCTCCGCCCTTGCCCTGGCTCATGCGCTCATCCACTCACCCATTCTTGAACTCCCTGACGAGAACCACTGCCCAGAAGCCGGCACCCTGAAGGCGCCTTGGAGGTCTCGCTCATCCTCTGCAGATGCAAGAGGAGGCTCAGGGCAGCAGCCTCTATCTAGGCCAGGGGTGGGGGCCAGAACCGGGTGTATCTACGCCTCCAGCTTGGCCCACGAGGAATGTGATTTCCAGGACACAGCCTGACCAGGGTGCCCCACCTTTGGGTCACAGGTGTGTTTCCAGCACTCAGCCCCCCTGGTGAGCAAAGCACGGGTAAAGTTCGGTGATTGGACAGAACTGGTTTCATTTATTGAGCAGACAGTAGTTGAAAGAGTGGATCTGGTGACCAGGCTCTCCCTGTTCATGCCCTCCCAGGCTGAAATGCCCGAGGGTTCTGTGGCTGCTTTGAAATGAGAGGTCACTTTCAACACAACAGGGAGATGAGAAGATGGGGAGGTTGACTTTCCTCAGGCTGAGGATGCCAAAGTCTCCACAACTGGCCCACACTTGTGAAATTGAGCCCCCTCATGGAGGTATGTCCACTACGGTCAGGGATTTAGTTCCTGAGGTCTATGCAGAGGGCACAGAAGGTAGGGCCTTGGGTGGGACTCCCCAGGTCTTCCTGTGGGGCTCAGAGAGTCCCACCTGCACAGTGAATGGTCTCTCCCACTTTTGCTTTGCTTCTGCAACATCCACAGGTACCTCCTGTGAACCTGGTGCTCTGCCCCACCTTTGATAGGGGAAATAGTCGAGGGTCACTTAGAGTGGTGTGGGCTATGATGGCAGGAGGCACTGGGGTGTGGGAGCACAGCGAAGTCAGGAGAAGCTTCTGAGAAGGGGTGTATCAGCGCTGATGCTTGGACAATGAAACTCCTACTGGCTTGTCTTCGGTTCACCAAACCAATACAGGCCACCTGGGGCAGATGTCCTGGAGAGTGTATGAGGCGCAATGCTTTCTGTACAGCCACATGCACCTGGGCCAGGACCTCCCTGCCCCACCCTGTGAGTGTGTGGGGCCTTGAAGTGGCTCTCCAGGGAAGTCTGGGGAACTGCTTCTTCATTAAATTCAAGCCTTTGACATTCATCAAACACCAAGTGTGTACCCTGATGGTGCTCAGAATTTCGAAAAAGCAGCCACACAGCAAGCTTAAATAGGATTGATTATTTGTTTTGTGACAAAGACAACACCTTCCCTAGAGGGTGTTAAGAGAGGGGGACTCAGGAGGCAGAAGAGGCTGAGACAGGCATGCGGTTAAGACTGTTCTTGGAACTGGCCTCTAAAGGCAGAGAGTCTTGATAGGAGCAGAGAGGAGTGGGGGCAGGCGGGTTCCCCAGAAGAACACAAACAAAGGCTTGGGGACTGGAAGGAGCCTTGATTGTTCAGGAACAATGAGTGGGTTGGGAAGGAAAGGGAAAATTGGAGTCTCTTCCGATGCCAGATCACAAAAAGCCTTGAATTGTGGACTCAAACACCGAGTGCCTCAGGGCAGCATTCTGCTCAGCAGCCACCTCCTCCTGGAAGCCACAGGCCCAAGCCTCACCTGGGCTCCTGTCATGGCACGGACCATTTTGTCCTCTGGGGACTAGGAGCCCCTCAAGGCTAGGTCCCTGTCTGGTTCACTGCTGCTTGGGGTATATCCCTGAGGAGTCACTGTTGTTTTTGGTATTCTAAAAAAAATAGTCTGAGGGCCTCCCTGGTGGCGCAGTGGGTTAAGCAACGCACTATGAAACAAACCGCAGCCACTGCAGCACAAGTTCGATCCCTGCTGCCGGCCAGGGTGG
>JAGFMF010012100.1:165380-221735 GCA_019455555.1 Galemys pyrenaicus | reverse complement strand
CTATCTATCTATCTATCTATCTATCTATCTATCTATCTATCTATCTATCTATCTATCTATCTATCTATCTATCTATCTATCTATCTATCTATCTATCCAGCCAGCTATCCAGCTATCCAAGCAAGCAAGCAAGCAAGCAGAGGCAGGAGAGCCTGGAGCCCCATGCGGGGCAGGGAGTGGGGAGGGCTTGGCCAAGGCAGCTCTTGAAAGGCACGTTCCTGCTGGGCCAGCCTGGAGGACTGAGCCGCTGGGGCTGGAGTCTAGAGACAAACTCATAGTCTGGTTCTGAGTCCTCAGGGACTAGGAGATTTTGCACCAAAGGCAGATATTTTTGCATTCCACTGCAGCCCACCCCTCTCCAGGAAGATAGAGAAGGGAGGTAAGGGTGGTGAGGGTTACTGCAAAGGGAGGTCGGTCAACATAAAGTATGCTGTGGCCAACAGGGAGGCACTCACCGGGGAGGAGAGCAGTGGTCTGGTCCTAGTCCCGTCTCCCCTGTGCACTTCAGGGAGAAAAGCTGCCGCAGTGCCCAGCCTACTGCCCTCTCAGACCTCTCTTGCGCCTCCTTGAGAGCTTATGAAGGTCCTCCCTGCCCAGCGTCTCCGAGGCTACATGGCACCACACCCGAGCAAGCGCTGTCTGCAGGGTGCACTGGGGTGTGTCTGTGAGGCACTCCTTCCCCCCGCAGGCCCAGCAGAGTCCTGGCACACGACAGCACCTCAGGAGAGGCTCTGGGCCTCCAGGTGGGGCCATCTGTTGGTGGTTTTGTAAAGCTGGTCTGTGTGATGGTGGCTGCCGCCTCACCTTGCCGGTGACTGGGTGGGGAGATCCTAAAGGGCGGAGGCTGGTCTGTACTCATCTCTGGGTCCTGACCCAGAATAGGATACTGATAAATGTTTGATGAATTTCATTTCCTCATCTAAAAAAGAAAAGCAGTGATGCCTCCTTCACCTTGTTTTATGGATCTAATGAAGTGCTATCTTTAGAGGTCCTGACAGGGGCACCTTTTCCCCACCTAGCTGGTCTCAGGCCCTCTCTGGAAGCTGTCTCCTCCTCAGCTTTGCTGGTAAAGAAAGGACTGCCCGGAAGGCCACAGCTAGAATTTAAAACAGTTTTATTAAAACAAGCACAATGAACACTAGCATCATGGTGTTACAGGAACTTCTGTCTGACTCATGCGGGCTGGTTTTCTCTAGGCCACTCAGCGGGACAGCTAACCTGCCGATGAGCCCTCATGTTCTCTGGCCACAGGCGCCATGTTGCTCAGACCAGGCAGCCGGGCTGCCTCTGACTTGGCTCCACATCGGATACAGAGGCCTCTAACTGCCCCTGGCAGGTCCTGCCCTGCACGCCAGACCCGAGGGACAGAGCAGACCAAGTTGCTATCATCTTAATAACTTAAAAACAGGATAAATGGAAACACACGATTAAAACCCCAATGCATGATCATTCAGGAAAGAAGAGTGAGCTGTTACACGCTCTGGGAAGTCTGTAGGCTTGCAGTAGGAGTTTAAAGTCTCATCCTGACTGGAAAAGCGTGGCTTAAAAAAAATATTTAAAAAAACGAAGTAATACTGACTTTAGCAGCAATCCCAAACAAGGAAGAGGATGATAAATGAGGGATTCATTCTGGTCACGGCAAAGAAAGATTATGTGCTTCTCCGTGCTACGGACTGGAAGACTGATCTGACTTCCAGAATGCAGATGCTCCCTGCCCTTCCCTGAATTGAGGAGAGCTTTGTTCAGCAGAGGGGGAGGACATCCAGAGGACAGAGGAAGGTGGGCTGGGGGGAGTGGAGGATAGTACAGAGAGAGGGAAGAGGCCTCTGTCGGGCTTCTCAAGCCCAGCTCCCTGAAGGCTGCAGGCGCAGTCACCACTGCCAGGAGCACTGGCTGCATCCTGGATCTGCGGGCAGGAGGGAGAGCTGGTGGGCAGGAGCCTAGCAGATGACCCTGCTGCAGGTGATTATGCAAAGTGACAAGTGATCATTTTCCTTTTCAAAGACATTCCCTTTGGAAAATGCCTTTTCCTAGAGGACTCCAGGGCCTTTGTGGACAAAAGGCCCGCTGGTGTGAAGGACCTGGTCCTTCTGCCTGCTCTGCAGACTTTGGCCACACAGTTTTCCAGAGGGCAATGCCTGCACGTGCCTAGGGCCTGGAAGGTGTGAAGGATTGTGTCAGAGGGCTGGGGGTGTCGGGCACGGTGCCTGCTGTGTCTCTGCTGCGGCCTGCCTGGGCCTGGGCTCTCCGGCGGGCCAGGCGTGACTTCGAAGGAGGGGAGAGTTTCACAGAGCAGAGGCCCTCGGTCAGCGCCTCTGACTCCTCTGCCAGTTCGTTCTCCTCGTGCTGAGATAGCTGGCGGTTAAGGGCTATGGCCTCGGCTGCAAAGAGAGTCAGGTCCATTGTGCTGCTGTTTCTGCAGGGGCAGGGCAAAGGCACAGAAAAGAGGCAGCAGGGCTCAGTGGGGTCAGCCAGGTCAAATCCTGACACCACCACCAGCTGCTGCTTTTCATACTCCCACCAGATTTGTCTGGGCCGGCACAGGCTGCTTGGCAAAGTAGTTTTTTCATGGGGCTGACTTCACTTCACCAAGGCTGATGTGGCTTTAAGCCTCAAGGGCAGTCCCTGGCCTGGGGAGTCAGGCCAAGTGCCCCCTTCTGTCCCACGCATCCTCCTCTGTGCTCCTGTGGTTGTGCACACAGCTCTGCCAGAGGAAGGAGTCTGGCACATGAAACTCACCAGGCATGCCCCACTCCTTACCAGGGAAGGAATGCCAAGGCAGGGGCTGTGCCTTTTGTGTCTGTGTTCCCAGAACCTGGCTTAGGGCCAGCATATAATAGGCATTTTGGACTCAGTGAGTAAATTTTCTAAGGTGGATCTGAGGTTAGGGCATGCGGATGTGCAGCTCTAGAGAATTAGGTGGGAACCCGCACTGGGCAGTGGCATTCTGGTGCAAATGAGGTTGAAAATGTAAAGATGGAAGACTTCTCTGTGTAGAAACTGGCATTGATGTTGCTTCCCATATGCTTTAGCCTTGGCCCTGTGGGATTAGGGCACGCAAGCTGGAAACACAGTCTAGTGTCAAAAGGCACCAGAGTCAAAGTTTAGCTCTCCAGACTAGTGTGTGGCCTTGAGTAAGTTAGCTGGATCTCTCTGTGTTTTGCTTTTCCCATCTATAAGAGGGATAAATGTGTTGTAAACACCACAGAGGGAATGTATGTAAAGTCCTTAGCCCCAAGTGGCATTTGCTGTTCAGGAACCATTATTACGGTCCAGGCGTGGATCTAACAGTTGGGCCCAATGCCTGATTCCTGCTGCTTCCCCAACCCAATGCAGAAGGCCGCCTCAGTGTCAGCACGCACAGGGAGGCCTCTCTTTGGGCTGTAAGTGCTCGTCTACAGTTGTGATTCAAGCGGACATACAAACCAGCACAAAGAGAGGCCTGAGAAGTACTGGAAGGCAGGGGAGCCAACAAAGTAGAAGAGAAGAGAGGGAGAAGATCTGCTGTAGAGGGCAAAGAGGATGAGCAGTGGGGAGGAGGGGCAGGGAGCCCATCAGGAGGAGGGTGTCTGAGTGCAGTGATGTGCTCTCTGTCCCCCGCCTCCACCCCAGCCAAAGAAAGAGGAGTGCTGAGTGTCATGGGAGCATTTACCTCTGGAGGACTTGCGGCGTGGGGAGTCCCCTTTCTGGAGCTTGCTAGAATGGGAAGGATAGATGTGCGGGTCAGCAAGGCTTCCTCATCAAGAGCTGCCCCCACCCGAGTCAGCACAGAGTGGGTGGAGGCCCTGGCCCACCACCGGCCCTAGGCCACATTTGCTCCAAGGTCCATGGAGAAAGGGACCAAGGTACAGCTCCCAAGCCAGCTGCCTCTGCCTGGAGAGCTTCTCTTTGCCAGGCAAAGTCCTGATCCAAGACCCAGCTCAAGGATCACTTCCCTGTGAAGTATTCCCTCTTCCCTGCCACCTGCCTAGGTCCTGGTCCTTTGGGTAAGGTTCTAGTACTTTTGATACGCATCTGTCATACCATCCTGCCATTTATTCCCTTGTCTCCTTCTCCCCATAAGAACAGGAAGATGGGGTAGGGGCAGAGTCTTACTCATCCCAGAGCCTGGTATGTGGTTGGTGCTCAGTAAAGAGAATAACTGGGGTGGCTGGGAATGAGTCCCTTAGAGACGCTTGGATTGGGTCCCCGTTGGGTTGTAACATGGGGCAGCTGATGCTTGCTTTCTTCTGCTGGCAGGGCCACTGAGATAAGTTAGGGCCAGGAGACACAATAAATCACAGCAGGTCTGGCACCGCCTGGAAGGGCTGAGGTCAGGAATAATGATTAACCAAGGAGCGATAGTTAAAATGTTTTCCAGTGGAGACCTAGAGCCTTAGTTTGGGGAAAATATAATTTGTCCTTCAGGAAGGATGTTCCCAGACACAGGATGAGAAGGAGAGCCGATGTGCCTCCAGTGTAGCCACACAGCAGGGCAGCAAGGCCTCGCTTCTGGATGTTCTCAGCTAATGATATTTTTGTGTGAGCGGATGGTATTACTGGCTTCAAATACTGAAGCCAAGCTGTTCCCTGAGCTGTGAGCCTCTACCAAAATTGGATGTGCCAATTCTCCAAAGGCCTCTGTCCATTCCAGAGCAAAGCCTGTAGTCAAGGTTAGGGTCAAGTCCATCACAGCAAGGGGATCCCCTGGGCTATGTCAGTCCCCAGTCTACCCAAGTGCCCAGGAACAGAAGCCGCTGTCGGACTTCCCTGCGTTGAGCTGCTATCAGCCACGTGGGCTACTGCTCAATGCTCTCTGCTATGTGACTTCCTCATGGCCAAGCCGCAGGCCTGAAGAGGTCGGATCATCCCTCTCTGAGTCACTTACCCCCTGTACCCATGGGTGCTGCAGAACTTGGGCGGCACTCAATCTCTGTTTTGCATCTCGAACCAGCAGCTTGGAGATGAGATCTTTGGCCTCCTTGGAGATATGTGCCCAGTCCTTGTCAGGAAACTCATACTTGCCTTCTTGGATGCTCTCAAACAGCTTGTTCTAGGTAAAGAAGATTCCCCCTGAGGCCACACTGCCAGGATGGGCAGGGCGTGCCTATCATTGAGCAGATCACCAGCTGACCTCAGCAGAAGCTGCAGCTCATGGCTTGGGTGCCTTCTCAGACACCCACCCCCAAATTGTGCCCTAAGTCATCAAACCATACAGCATACCCTTGGAGGGCCGGGGTGGTCGTGCTGCTTGAAGGTGGTGAGGAGTTGGGACTATCAACTAGAGAACAAAGCCCACACTCCTTCCCACATTTCATGCTGCACCCACCATGAAAGGGTCCTGGTCACCTCCCAGGTCTCATCTCCTACATTAACTTTCTCTTACTCTTCTTCCTGTACACACGCAGCTGTTGACATCTCTGTGTCTTTGCTGTTCCTTCTTGTATTTCTCACCCCTCCTTCCTGGGGCAAGACTCATTCTTTACGACTGGGCTCAGGTGTGATCCTCTGTAACACTCCTCCCCATAACAAAAAGGTGGGCAGAGGGCACGACTGTCTCGACTTCACTCTGTGCCTGTCCTTGGCATGTAACCTTGGCATAAACCCTCTTTCAGATCAGGGACAATTCCCAGTCCTTTCTGACACTGAACAACCACAATGAACACCCCTCCTGGCCCCCCACTTTCTCCTCACACAGACCCCATGCAGTAGGGTCCCGGGGCTGCACTCACCTGGCACACCCTGCAGACCTCTCCCCGGTCCCAGCCACAGTCAGCCCCACAGTGACCCACAAAGGGGGGGTAGCCACTCAGCATGATGTAGAGGACCACGCCCAGGCTCCACAGGTCACAGCGCTTGTCGTAAAAAGTGGCCTCATCCCTGAAGACCTCCACCACCTCGGGGGCCATGTATTCTGCAGAACCGCACTGGGAAGGTCAGGGTTGGAAATGGGGAAATGGCAGAGAAGAGAGAGGCTTAGTCAGAGGGGGAGGACAGGGCACAGAACAGACTGTAACAGGACTTGAAGGAGGGGATGGCACTGCAGAGGACGCTGTCAGGACGGCCAGTCAGAGTCTGCCTGTTGCCCCGAGGCACTTAGAAAAGTCGGGGTCGGCTCAACATTTGTAAACCGAGTCCTGTGACTCCCCACAGTTGGCGATCTCCTCTTGTCCAGTCCTCCAGTAGGCAGGACCCTTGGTCAAAAGCTCTAGGAATCTGTCCCTGCCCCAGTTCTCGGTAAACAGACACTTCCTGTCCAGGTACATCAACACACCAGGGACACAGCTCCAGGAGGGAGATCTCCAGAGATCCAATTCCATAAAGTGAAGTTTCTTAAAAGTGAGGTTTCTTCACTTAAAGTGAAGTTTCTTAAAGTGAAGTTCTGCTAAGTGTCCCTGCTAGCTTAGGAAATACATGAGTTTAAATTTAAGAGACTATCAAAGCTAGGTGAGCTCTTAGAACAAATCCAATCTCCTGTACTTTCTACTTCTAGACGGGGATGGGGAAATTGATGGGGAAAGCCAAGGCCTACAATGGAACAGGGGTTGGCTCAAGCCTGTCAGTGGCAGACCCAGGTCCAGAATCCAGGATCTTTTCCTTCCACTCTTACAGAGAAAAATACTGAGATGAGAAACCCAATTCTTTTTGTTCACCTCTTCATTATTGCAGACTCACCAAGAGATAGCCTCCTCCCACCTCCCCAGCTAGCGCAATGCGAGGTCGGCAAGTGCAGAAAGGACATTTTCTTTGTTACTGGCCATAGAGTCAATGACTTTGAGAACAACATAGCTCAGTATAAAAGCTAATACAGAAACGTTCCTAATAATGTGTTCAGACTAAAACACAGTACGGGCATATTAAAATGCATGCCTTAAAAAAAGGTTATTAGGGGCCTCCCTGGTGGCACATTAGGTTAAGCAACACACTATGAAGCAAACCGCAGCCGCTGCAGCACGAGTTCAACCCCTGCTGCCGGCCAGGGAGGGGACCCACATGGCGCAGCAGACCTCTCCTGCCTTGCCCGCTGCTCCCCTCAGCATTGTGTTTCAGTCAACCTGCCTGTTCTGTTCCTGTCTGTTTCTGGTGAATCCTCTCACCTCCCTGGATTCTGGCCTGAACCCTAGCTCTTATATGCATAAATAAATAAAATTTTTAAAAAAAAGGTTATTAGGAAAATTTACTTATGAAGCATATGAATCTCAAAGAAGCACCATGGTGATAGTATATCGAGCATGTACAAGAGATGTCTTAGGATGAAGGGGCCTCCAGCAGCACTGTGTGAGTGTGAAATGTGAACTCAGAGCAGCACTGGGCTGGAGCAAAGCAATCCTGCACACACAGAGCCTGGGAACTCAGTTCTCGCCACAGAGACCACACCCTACGTCCTCCATGCGGGTGGCTGTGCCGTGAGTCTGGCCATGAGGAGGACCCCGAAGCCATCTGCGTGCTTGTATGTGAAAGGGATGGCCTGGGAGCAGAGTCTGTCTTTACCTTGTCAGGAGTAGAGCTCAGCCTATTCTCAGAGGCAGTTTGTCTCATCACTGGCAGAGGACCCACCCCAACCTAAAAGCGCTAGTGCCAGTTTCATTAGTAACGAGCCACTTGGGGGAAAGGTTTACCAACATAAAGCCGTGAGTCAAATAACCCAGGTATCAGGAAGTGATGAAGATACACTTGATTTTAGCTCTCTGTTCTGAGCTCCAAAGCTTGGGTCAGAGGTGTTCTAAATGCACAGGAGCCCAGAAAAAGGTGACCCAGTGGGCCCAGCCATACATACCGGTGTAGTCAGCTCTGGCGTGGTGATGGGGGTGCAGGAATTGTTCAGTTTCACCCCACTCCCCAAGTCAAAGTCACAGATTTTCACTGGAGACACCTGAAAAGGAGAGCAGAAAACAAAGATCACAATTAAAAGAAACTGAAGGGCTTAAAGAGCCCAGCACGACTCAGGGGCGGGGGGGAGGGACTCAGGACTGCACGTAGATGCCATAGCTTTATCTGCCAGGTCGCCTCTGCTCTCTCTGGGTTGACTAGAGTCATCTGAGGGTTTATCCTAAGTCCTCTCCCTCATACTCTTTACTTCCTAAACTGTGTGAACGCATGGTGTCAGACTTCTGTGGATTCAGTATGAAATGCAGCAAACCTATGGAACTCTTGCTCATCAACAACTTATAAGTCAGAAAAATTCATACATATTCCTGAAAGGTGCACTCCTACAGTCCTTTCGGTGAAGGGCAAATGATTGTGAATAAAACCCTGACCATCTCAAGTGGCTTAGTGTGACCAATTCATTGTGGTTTGCTTGCTTAGCTTTTTGTGGGTCTAAGCATGGAAGGTCCTGAGGTCCAGGAAACTTCTGGTCCAAGGCAAACTGGGATGGTTGCTTTTTTTTTTTTTAGATTTAGATTTATTTATTTATGTATACAAGAACTGGGGTAGAGGCCAGAGGTGTGGGGGGTGAGAGGATTCACCAGAGACAGAGTGGGGAGCAGAATAGGCAGACTGACTGAAATACACTGCTGAGGGGAGCCACAGGCGAGGCAGGAGAGGTCTGCTGCACTATGTGGGTCCCCTCCCTGGCTGGGGACTGAACTCGTGTTGTGGTGGCTGGAGCTGCTTCATAGTGCTGTGACTTAACCTCTTGTACCACCAGGGAGGCCCTGGGATAGCTGCTTATTCCAGGTGATATCAACGCAGCAGCAAGCCCCCCAGAACTGGACATGTGCTGCCTGCAGACAGCAAGATTCATTCATGGAGCCAACTGGGAGGGCAGTTTGTGTGCACAGAGAAGTTGGAAGCTGTAGAGTGAGTCAAAAATGTTGGTTCTGTGAGTCCCAGCTCAGTCATTTACCTGCTGGGGAAGCCTGGACAAGTCTCTCAATTACTCTTTCTTTCTTTCCTTCCTTTCTCCTTCTTTCCCTCCCTACTCTCTCTGACATTCTTTCTCCTCTTTTTCATCTAGCTTCTCTTTAAAAAAAGTTGATAAAATGTCAATATACACAACATAAAACATATCATATTTTCACCATTTTTGGTTTAAAACTCAGTGGCATTGTTACAATCACACTGTTGGAGAACTCTTACCACTCTGTTTCCAAAACTTTCTACCACCCCAAACAGAAATCCTGTATTCATGAAGCAACAACTCTCCGTCCTCCTTTCCCCAGCCTTAGTAACATCTAATAAACTTTCTGCCTCCATAAATGTGACTATTCCTGATATTTCATACATTTGTCCTTTCGTGTAGGGCTTTTTTCACATAGCACGCTGTTTTCAAGGTTCATCCATGTTGTAGCTTGTATCAGAACTTCATTTTGTTTTATGGCTGAATAATGTTCCATTGTGTGGTTACACCACATTTTGTTTATCCATTCATCTGTTGATGGCCTTTGACTATTGTGATTCATGCTGCAGGGAACACTGACTGGTGTTTAAGTCTTTTTTCAAGTCTTCTGGGTATTTACACAGGTATGCAATTGCTCAGTGCCATGGAATACTATGTTTAGTTTTTTGAGGAACTACCAGCATATCTCCACAGCTGTTCTACCATTTTATGTTCCCATCAGCAATGTACAAGAGCTCTAATTTCTCCACATCCTTATCAACACTTGTTATTTTCTGTTTTTCTAATTATAATCAACCTAATAGGTGTGAAGTGGTATCTCATTGTGGTTTTGACTTGCATTTCCCTGATGATTAAGGATGTCAAACATCTTTTCATATGATTATCAGTCATTTGGGTATCTTCTAAAGGAAGATACAGATCTTGCTGTCTGCAGGCAGCACACATCTAGTTCTGGGGGGCTTGCTGCTGCTCACCCAACATGGATGCACCTGGAATAAGCAACCATCCCAGGGCCTCCCTGGTGGTATAAGAGGCTAAGTCACAGCACTATTCAAGTCCTTCTATTCAAGTCCTTTGTTTTTAAATAGGATTGTTTGTCCTTTTGATGGTGAGTTTTAGAAGTTCTTCCTTTATTTTGGATATTAAATTCTTATCAGATAGATGATTTCCATATATTTTCTCCCTTTCTATGGGTGGCTTCACTTACTTGATAATGTCCTTTTATAGTCTCTCATGTTTCAACCACAAGAAAAGGGCAACAACATGGGGGGGGGCTCCTTGATGGTGCCAGGGGTTAATCTGCAGCCACTGCAACATGAGTCTGAACCCCAGCCAGGGACCTGACCCACATGGTGCAGCAGACCTCTCCTGCCTCTTGCCCTCTGCTCCCCTCAGCAGTGTATTTCAGTAGATCGGCCTGTTCTGCTCCCTACTCTGTCTCTGGTAAACCCTCTCACCCCCACACCTCTGGCCTGCACCACCAGTTCTTGTATGCATAAATAAATCTTTAAAAAAAAAAAGGGCAACAAACCTGTGCCATGAGGATCAAATGAAACCAAGGACAAGAAAGTTCACTGTAAATCAAGTAACAGAGTAGTTCAAAGCACCTCTGGCGTTCTAGGTCCATTAGTTTTAATCTTTATTCTACCACTGGCCAGTTGAGTAACTTTGGGTACATTTCTTAATTCACCTGAACTTCAGTTTCCTCATCCATAAGAGGAAAATGAGAATTGTAACCACACCATGAGTTTTTACAAGTATTGAGTAAAATGAGTGCCAGGCACAATGAAAACATTCATGAAATGATAACAATAATACGTATTACTATGTATTACTTATATTAACTTATAATGATAAGGATATATCATACACTTACATGCTGGAGTCACTGACAGGAAGTCATAAGACCTTTTTTTTTTTTTAAAGATTTATTTATTTATGCACACAAGAGCTGGGGTATAGGCCAGAGTCACGGGAGGTGAGAGGATTCACCAGACAGAGTGGGGAGCAGAAGAGGCAGACTGACTGAAACGCACTGCCAAGGGCGAGGCAGGAGAGGTCTGCTGCGTCATGTAGGTCCCCTCCCTGGCCGGAAGCAGGGATTGAACTGCAATAGCTGCGGTTTGCTTCATAGTGCATTGCTTAACCCACAGCGCCACCAGGGAGGTTCATAAGACCTTTTTGAACCAGTATATTACAGTTCCCCAAAAAAGGGTTGTGAGCAGATGACACACATTTACGCAGTCATTACTGATTTATGAGTTATCACCAAGTCCCGGCCCAGACATGTGTGTTTGTTCACCGGCACACGTGTACACACAGAGCTTGGCATCAGAACCGCCAAAGCTTACCAAATGGAATTGTCAAACTCACACATGCTTATGGAAATGAAGCACTCCCATTTACTAGTAGACTGAATGAAGGTAAAGTTTAAAATATGTTGCATTTTAAAGTATAAGTGTTTTCTTAATGAAGGAAAATATAGACAGCTAGAACTACATCAAACGAAAAAGCTTCTGTACAGCAGAAGAGACAATAACCAAGACAAAGAGATACCCCACAGATTGGGAAAAAATATTTGCACTCCACAAAACTTATAAGGGACTGATATAAAAGGTCTATAAAGCATTTATACAACTCAACAAAAATAAAAGATCCAATAAAACTCTGGGAAGAAGAACTAAAAAGACACTTTTCCAGAGAGGAAATGCAGATGGCCAAAAGGCCCATTAAGATATGCTCAACATCACTTATAATACAAATACAAATCAGGAAAATACAAATCAGAACCACAATGAGCTATCACCTCACACCAGTAAGAATGGACCACACTGAAAAAACTAACAACAAATGCTGGCAAGGATGTGGAGAAAAAGGAACTCTCTTACACTGCTGGTGGGAATGCAAACTGGCTCAACCACTATGGAAAGTCATGTAGAGGGACCACAAATCACTAAAAATGGATCTACGAAATGACACAGCAATTCTACTCTTAGGAACCTACCCAAAGGACACAAAAACATTAATTCAAAATGAAACTTGCACTCCTATGTTCATTGCAGCACTATTTATAATAGCTAAAATATGGAAATAACCCAAATACCCAAAAACAAATAACTGGATCAAGAAGTTGTAATACACATACACAATGGAATACTATTCAGCAATCAAAAAAGAATAAACTTATGCCATTGGAAGCAACATGGGTGGAGCTGGAAGGGATTATACTCAGTGAAATAAATCAGAAGGAAAAAAATATTGGATGGAGTCACTTATAGGAGGAACACAGGGAAACCATACATGGGATCAGGAGAAAAAAAAGACAAAACTAACAGGGAAACTATAAATCGAGATACTCATCAGAGGAGGGGGAAGAAGAGCACAAGATTCTACGATAATCATTCACGGGTGCCTTGGTGGTGGTAATTTTATGGGGACAATACCTGAGAGGAGAAGTCAAACATTGTACAAAAATGAACGATATAAAAATAGATAAATAAAAATAGAAAAAAGGGTGTTTTAAAATTTTTTTTATTAATGGGTCACTTTGGAAACAAACCCTTCTCAAGAAACTGCTTCCTACTCACTTCTGGTGATAGACACCGTCTTGCATATACCACAACAAAAACATCATTTATAGGCGAAGATTTGCCTCACATAAGGTTGGGTTATTGTTTGTGACTCACATCAACTGCCCTACTTGGAATGTAGAAACACTATACATCAGGTATAATGTTCCCACGTATTATTCTCATAACACTCAGTCAAGTTTGTCACTGAGGCTGAGGACTGCTAATGGTCTAACAGTGAAGGCAAAGGAGGCTTCCCTGCATCAGCGTAAACTGTAACATCCCAAATCAGGCCTCATGTACCTTTTCTGGAGATTCACATAATATATTTTCTGGCTTCAAATCACGATGAGCAATGCCTGAGAAGACAAAGAGCAAAGAAATGGTTAACATATGCACATAATTATCAAACATTCCACACACAATTAATTTTTTCCAAATGCTGTTGTTCGCAGATTAATTCCCAATTATGGTACATTAAAAAATCAACGAGCTGCAGGAGGCAGAAGGAACCAGAGACACAAACCAAAAGCACAGTTGATTCTGCAAGTTCTTGAAGCAGAAGCTTTAGAAGTCTGGCAGGGATAAGAAGGCTAAATGAATCCCAGCCAGTGTACCTTTCAGCAGTGACAACCAAGAACAAGAAAGCCTAATATGACGACACAGAGCAAAGAGCTCTGCAAATGGCAATGCTTGGAACAGCAATGCAGAAATAATTAGTGCCTTGTTTGAGAGCATCTCAGGGGGCTGAGGCTGCTCTACCTCATTTCTTCTTGTGTGGCCGATTTAAAAAAAAAAAAAAAAGATTCCTTCAATGGGACTCCCTGAATGTTCATAGGATCAAGTGTTAGTTAACAAATGCCCCAAAGCTTGTTTGATTCCCTTTCTTACTCTGCAAGTCCAGGACAGTCCTGCCAGAAGCTCAGGAAGGACTGTTTTGGCCTGAGAGTGCTGTTCTTAAGAGAGGCCCCCACCCACACCCCCCGTATTTTGACCAGAACGCTGAAGGAGCCTGCAGCTTACCCTATGAGGTGTTGAAAAGCTGCTGACCTGGCTAAGAAAGGGACCTGGGGTCAAATCACCTTCTAGACAAAGACAGGAGAAAAGAACCAACTTGTGGAGTCATGGTGATCTATTGGCAGACATAGGAACCTCCAACTCCTCTTTCCTCCTGTACAATGTACAGTTCGGAGACAGAAGGGCTGGGAGGCTGAGCAAAAGCCAAACAGCTACTGCCTGGGAGTGCTAGAAAGCCGTAAGGGTTTCCTGGTCTAACAGGAAAAGCAGAATCTGTTTTATGAAAACTCCTTGACCAACTTCTCAGGCAGCCCTCCCATTCCCTACAGGAGGAAGAGGCCCAGCCCACAGGAGGCACTTCACTGGAGAGGAAAAACCTGAGTTCCAGCAGCTAAGTTAACTTCATCAGTCCCCTAATTGAATGAGAACCCAGAGCAACTCAGCCCAGGCTGCACAAATTGAGTCAGGCTACAGCTCGCCGCACTAAAAGTGAAAGATATTTTCCATTACAGCAAGTGCTCCCACAGAAGGATCACGAGCCACACATGGCGCCTTACTCTCCAAATAGGTGCCGATGGCCCAGTCGGCCTCCAGCCGGAGAACTGAAAGCCACGCTGTAATAATGGGCCTGCCTCTGTGAGCATACCAGCCATCGAGCTGCTCTGGTTCATTTCCCAGAGGTTAAGCTGCAGTGTGTCCAGTATTTAAAAGTATGGAACTTGTTTCAGGGCTGACCCGTTCTTGCCCAATTCATCTTCCCAGCATGAAGTTATTTAGAAAACAGCCAAGTTCGGCTCGAAATCGTTTTTCATCCTTTCCAACTTCTAGTCACATGGGCAGCTGGCCAGCTAGATTTTAACAAGCACTTCAGAACTCCTACGACACCACCAGCCTCCTTCCCTTTAGTGCATTACTGTAAAAAAATAAAAAAATAAATAAAAAATAAAACCGCCTTTACCCCCCTCCAAGGTATGGATCTTGTAAAAAGCGTGACCCAGTTTTGCAATCTACAGAGGCAGCTTGGGGAGCAGTTGTAAATCTCTGTCAGGCAGGTGTTACCTACATGCATCCCAGCTTTCAGAAACAGAACTACTGCTATTCATCATGCTGTAGAAAGTACAGGCACCCCCTTCTAGGAATTTTCACCCATGTGCGAGTCAAGCCCCCAGCGTGGGCACTGTCACTATGGAGATCTCTTTACAGCCACTGGAGGAAACAAGATGGAACCAGTGAACCTGAACCCCCTGCCCATGTGCCACACCAGCCTGCACCGGAGGCTGGCACAGGCAGGATGCATGAAAGGCCTGTCTGCTGGCGGTCCTGAGCACGTGCACCCAGGGTGGATGCCAATATCCAGTCGTGAAGGGGACACAGCTAAGTTACAGGTTATTTGTCCCATCCCCAGCCCCCTACCAGGTAGAATGCTTTACTTTAAGGGGATTTATATAAGGAACAAAAATGTTTTCTGCCTGGCGGGGACGAGGGTGGAGGAGATGACATTATTGAATGTTTAGCATATGCACCTGCCATGCTAAATACAGCCAATACAAGGGTAAGATGCACACAAGGATAAAAGCTGTAGAACAGTGCCTCGCAAGGGTGACGTAAGTGTTAACTACTGCTGCTGCTGTTATTATCTCTCCTAACGCTCATCATAACTCTACGGAGCAAGCATTATTACTGAGCAAGCATACAGCTGGTAAAAAGGTGAAGCCAGAATTCATTTTTTTTCCCTAGCACTGCTGCTGGGTGAGTTTTTTTTTTTTTAAATGCACGATGTATAAAAATGTAAATATATCTAACTTGCAAAAAGATTTAATTTACTGGACAGTAAATATATATATAATCAGTTCTGGATAAGAGATTATAAACCTAAGTGTATCTCAAACAACAGCAGCTTACTAGTTACCATCATGATGTTCAATAGACATCTCAAACTTTACTATGTTGGTAGTAAAATGCATTTTCTATTTATTGTGAACAAGCTGTGAAACTACATCTATACCATCATGCCAATTTTGAAAAAGGAGATAAAAGTGATATATTTTAAATGACTAGGAGGGGGCCTCACTGGTGGCGCAGCGGGTTGAGTGCCACACTGTGAAAGCGTCTGTGGCACAGCAGTGCCAGTTCGATCCCCAGCCAGGGAGGGGACCCACATGGTGCAGCAGACCTCTCCTGCCTCGGCCGCTGCTCCCCTCAGCAGTGTATTTCTGTCCATCTGTCTGTTCTGCTCCCCATTCTGTCTCTGGTGAATTCTCTCACCTCCCGTGACTCTGGCTTGTACCCCAGCTTGTGTATGCATAAAAATAAAAAAAAAATTAAATGACTAGGAGGAATGACACCAAGTAGTTCTACTAGAAAAGTCACATTATGCACAAGCTTGCAGTCCTCATTTGATAAGGAAAAGGAGATCATCTCTATATGTACACATACCTTGTTTAACATAAAATTTATTCATTTTCCTACCTGCATTTTCTCCTGTATTTCTAGTCTGCTTATTAGCTCCACATCTAGCCACCATCAACACGAGAAACCCAGGTGCCACCCTGGTCTTCCCTTGCTCTCATGGGTGGTCTGCCTGCTGCACCAGTTCCCAGTCTAGCTGAGCCTGTCCCTCTCCCGTGGGCCCCAGAAGCTGGCCAGCCCGACCCACGCAGCAAGGCAGAGGCGTGGCTCACCTTTGGTGTGCAGGAAGTCAAGGGCAGCAGCAACATCCCGAACCACTCGGCTGGCTTCTCGTTCATTGAAGTGCTTCCGCTTCTGGATGTGGGTTAGGATGGAGCCTGGAGAGCAGAGGGTACAGGAATGCCTCTTCTGGCTCTAGGCAGTGTGACTTCTCACAGGCCAGGCATTCACAAGTTTGGGATGGGGACATAGAAGTTTATTCATCTCTAAATGTCTAGCACCAAGTGCGGTGCCTGGCACAGAGGAGGTACCGGCACAAAACTGTACTGAACAGATCTGGACTGCTTGCTATCTTCTGCTATCTATCTGTATCAGCTATGAAGAACACGTAAGGGAGAGAGAACAACTATTTAAATGACCAAAAAATATAAATGTCATTGGGGAACATTTGAATTCTGAAATTAAAAAGAACTAAACATGGCACTGGGAGGCCCTAGGAACTTATTCTCCGCTGTATCTGATCTTAGATGCACAAACAGTGCAACTCTCTAAACCAAAATGTGACACCCTCACTGGACATGTAAGAATCTAGAAAAAGGGAAAAATCTAAGTTTCCCCTCAACTTTCTCTTATTATTATTACTACTGTTACTATGTTAACAATGGCTAACATTTAATGGACAGTTACTATCCAATACGATGCTAAGTACTATGTAATACTCTAAATAATTTTATCCTTACAACTGTACAAAATGCAGTTCTCCTCATTTTACAGATGGAGATCCTGAAGCCATGAATGGTTAAGCATCTTGCTCGAGATCACACACCAGTAGGTGGTGGCATCAGAACTCAAACCTGTTAAGTCTGCCTCTGTAAAGATTCCCCCTCAGTGGGTTTTTGCCCTGATTGCTGGGGGGAAAGGTTGCCTTGAGCCAACCACATTCCCTTTGCCCACTGGGTATGACCTCGGTGGAACGGCACTCTAAGCGATAAGCTCCCCAATAACCCCAGACACAACATTCGGTATTCAGTATTCAGATACATCATTCACAATCCTCGTGCTGCTGGGCGAGGTGGAGGCAGACACAGGAGTGAACATACAGTTTCATTCCGTTTGGCCTTTGCTCACTACCAGAAGTCAGGGTTCTTATCTCTGTATCCTAGAAATGGCACATGTTTATTTATTATCTGGCTCTTGACATGGGAAGGAGATGAAAGACCTTTCATGTGTCATGTTAAATAATCAAAGGACTCAACATGCTAGGGAATATTTGAGGGAAACGGGCTCCTGGCTAGGTCTCAGGCTTGCTCTATTCTAGTGAGTCTCTTGTTTCCAGCATACCCAACTGGCTTAACAATGTTAAAGGCTAACATCACTGTATCAGTGCCTCCTGGGGACAACACAGAGGATTTCACATAAACTATCTTATTTTATCTTCAGAGTGACCCAAGGAGGTAGGTGCTGTCATTATTCCTATGTTACAGATGAGAATACTGTTTAGAAAGGGTACATACTTGCCCAAGGTCACACAGTTGGAGTTAGACTTAAACTTAGCTTTGTTGGTTTCTGAAGCATGCTCTCCACCAAGCCCCTCTGCAGCCCTCAGCTCAGCCCCAGACATCCTCCTTAACATTTACCTTGCAAACCTGTCCTAGCCTTTGGGTGAGTGATGAGGAGGAAAAGGGCATCTCTATCCCTTTCTCTGTATCGGGAAAGCAACTTTAATATCCACCCGGGTGATTATGTATGTGGGGTGATTATGTATGTGGTTGGTGAGGAACGGCAGCTTTCCATCTGGAGGATGGCGCATTCTCAGACTTCCTCTCTACTCTGGGTCTGTGTCCTAAACAATAAAACCCTCCTCTCCTCTGGTGAGCCTTTCTGAATTTCACAATGTATGCAAGGGCTTCTGGCCCATAATTAATTTAGTTAAATAGTGAACACATCAAAACAGTGCACTGATAAATTGATGACTAAATGTATCTATATATGAGCCCTATTATAATGAGAAGATATTTGTAGAATGCCCACACAGGTGACATTCTAAGCTCTGCAAAATGCTAATTATCATCCTTCCCTCCGGCCTCCCTTCTCCCAAATCAAGGGCAGTTTTAAGTCCTTCATCCTTTTTATTAGCTTGACTCGTTTTAGAAGTCTCTGGGATTCATGATGGATGATCTCCACCCTGGGTCTTAATCAGAAGTCCAAACACATACTCAACAGTAAGTACCTCCTTGCAATTTCTCAAAGACCAAGTAAAACCTTGTATCATCTTCAAAGAACTCAATCAGCTCCAAAATGTTCCTTAAATCAGGGAAAATAGGAGGAAGGGGAGAAACGGTATTACATATTAAAGGTTAGAAATATGCAATGAAAATATACAACACCCTATAGCAGGGCAGAAAACAACTTGGAATCAAAATGCTTATTAAAGACCCGTGTTTGAGAAGTAGCCAGTGGTGTTAGCAAGATTCAGGTCACCTTATCTTTCCATAATGTTTAGTCTCTGGTGTTTTCATCAAGTCTGTGCTGTCAAACCCCAACCCTAAAACCCACTAGGTAGAGTTATAAAAAAGTCTCGGTCACATTAAACTGAATAAAATCTGCAGCCGACTGGAAGCAATTGCGGCTAATAACACTGAATAGTAGGTGTGTGTCCTGGAGGCAAGCAGCAAATAATTACTTGCCCTCCCTCTTGCCCATAAATCATGGGGCAGTATTTACATTGCCTGGAGAAAATGGAAACATCTGTCAAATAGACTTGGGGCCTAACGTGGGCACCGCTAGACCCTAACTGCTAAGCGCTGCTTAATGAAACAGCCGCATTCGGCCACCACAGCACTTGTGGCCTTCCCCCGTGAGCACTCTCTGTCTGCCTGAGCATTACGGAGCTCTGCCAACAAGGTCGTCTTGTAACTCAGTAGGGAAGTCACCAGCCTGGATATTGGAGGTGTTGGGGGCTTTTTTCTTTTAAAGAATGAAATAAACCAAGTAGAGTCTCTAATGCTGAACTCAGAAGCTGCAGGGTTGAAAATAAAAATCTGTCCCTCATAAAAAAATGCTGACCACTTTGGGAGACACCAGGCTTTTACTAGTGTGAAGGCGTCCAAATAAGATGGCCAAAATGGCCTAATTTGAAAGAAGATTGTAGAGGCACTGCCTGGAGTTAAATCAACAGCAGGGCCCCCATCCTCCAAGCTTAATGACAAAGCCATCAATACTGGGCAGGGCCACTGGCTCCCGCTGACCCTGCTGTGGAGGGAGAGGCAGCAGGAAGCAGAGTCTTAGAGGTGACCCTGATTTAAAGCCACAGTGGGAGAGCCACTCATTTGGAGCTGGGGGTGAGCAGACTAAGAAGGGGCTAAAACTACCCTGGCCCAGTTATTGAGCACAGGATGTTACAAAGGCTTCCTGACTCTTTGCAGTAGCTGCATGTATTCTAGGGACAGAAAACAGCAAACACTTTTAATGGTTATCATTCTAACCTATTAATTAAAACAGGTCCCAAAAGATTTCTACCAGGTAATACTTAGTCTCATTTCCAGAGGCACTTGAAAGAAATGAAACCCCAAATAGACACCAACTCAGATTCCTCATTCTTCTAACTTGCCTGAATTGTTAATACTTAACAGCATCTCAGCCTAAAGAGTTTCTTTGCTGCTGTGTCTTTTCTCCATCTTGCTCTCTCTCATTGGAAGATGAAAGGAGCTATATGCATTTGGAGAGGGGGGAGTATCTAAATGCTAGAGTAAGGAGGTGGTAATAAATAACCTTTTCTGTGTCCAAGCATCCCCTCAGAGAAGCACAAGTTACCCAACACTGTACTCACTCGTTCCCTTGACACTGATAGAGCGTCTCTACCTCTCGAAATACCCTGCTCCGGCTGTGACCTGCTTGTTTTTCGATGATCTGTGGGAAGAATAAAATCTGTCATGTACACTCACCTGACCTCAGACATCCCCCAGCAGGGGCCCTCTGGGGGAATACATGGCCAAATTCAGGCCAAATCGTTTCAAACGTAAGTCTGAGTAGGCCTGGGTGACATGTACTGTGGCTCCCTCAACAGAGCAGCAGACTGTCCTGAGGGCTTTCCAACCTGTTCTACTCTGAGGAGTAACAGAGAAAATTCAGGATCAGATTATCTTCTAACCCTGAGACTCCATAATTTATCAGTTGGATGCCGGTAGGGAAGACCCTGATAAAACCAAGAATGGGGAGTCATGCTAGAAGTAGCCTGTCTCTAGGGAGCTTTCAAAGAACAGGAAAGACGTGGACAGAACTTCTGAAGCCAAAGAACTGTCAAGTCAGGGGTCAGTGTTTGCCCAAAGAAGCCAGAGGGCAAGGAGGAAGGTTTTTCTCTTATGACTCAACTTTGAAGAGATGGTCTATCATCCATAAATGTATTCAGATATTTGAAAAGCAATTTATATTCTTTAAGTGTGGTTTTTACCACACTGAGGCATATTTTAAAAATAAATTGTAATTTATACTAACCTGTTTCCAAAAAGGAATTGAAATATATATATATATAATTTGTATATTATATATATATTACAGTATATATATATAATATATATATATTAACCTATGAAGCAACAGCTTCAGCAAAAAGGAACACAGTTCAGCAGAAGTGTTCTCCTTTATAAATCCACAGCTAGGACTATGGCCACTTGGTTAAAAGGAGAAAAAATGCTTCTTTTAGGCACTGAAATTTGGCTGTGCTTCAACCTGGTGGATTTGAAATAGCGTGAACTGTCCCCTTGGATTCTAGTTCAGTGGTTCCCTCACTGTGGCAGGCAACAGAGTCACCTGGAGAACTTGGTGAAAATAGAATTCAAACTCTATTGAGCCTTAGTCCCACATCTCTAAAATGAAGATAATAATACTCACCTTCCCACTGTTTCATGTAGTGGTTTCGAAGATTAAGATAAAATGAACTGGTAGAAGTAGAAACATTTTACAAATTAAAGTGCTATATTCTCTATCAAGAAACCTGGGCCTCTGTGGACTGTGTTAGTATTCCAGGTCATTCTTACACATGAAAAGTTTAAAACTGCTCTACATCTGGAACTCTCAAACTTTAGTGATTATCAGAATCATCCAGGGAGCTTGTTAAAATTCATATTGCTGGATCTACCCCTAGTTTTTGCTTCAGTAGGTTTGGGATAGGCCCAGATTATCAGTATTTCTAATCAGTTCCCAGGTAATGCTGCTGCTGCTTGTGCAAGGCCGCCCTTTGAGAACACGGCTCTAGCTCCATCCTGTCTTCTATGGGGAGCTGGCAAATGGGAGCACAGATGGGTCAAGTGAGCCACCCCAAGCCATGCAGCTAGAGGCTACCTGCCTGACCCAAAGCTGAGTGCTGGGTCCTCATTATCATCATTCTGTACATCATTTGTATTGCACTTTGTAATTTGTAAAATGTTTCTATTTCTACCTCTTTATCTTCCTCTTCAAAACCACCGCATAAAACAGGGAAGGTGGGTTTTATTATCTTCATTTTAGAGATGTGGGAACTGAGGCTCAAGTCAGTGACTTCTCCAAACTCAAAAAATAGTAGTTTGTTCAAACACACATTCAGGCAGGCATTCTAATTCCAAATCTGGTTGTCTAGTCCCTGAAGCAGCTTTCAGTTGTCAGAATAATAAACATTTACCATGAGTCAGGCACTTTATACATATTAACTTAATATTCACAAAAATACTAAGTAGGTTCTGTTATCATGCCTGTTTTACAGATGAGGAAATTGAAAGGACAGAGAGGTTAAATACATTAACCTGTCCAGTGTTACACAGTTGATAAATACAGAAACCAAGATTTGAACTCAGTAAATGCAGCTTTGGAGCTCTTGTTCTTCGGGGCCACTGTCTTATGAAATACTAATTTATCTGGTTTAGGATAAGTAGGACCGATCATTTTCAAAGTGAAGTCTGGCATCCAGATGAGACACTCACTTTGACAGCATACTCTTTGCCATTCTGCAGGCTCACTGCACCTTGAACTTTGGCATAGGCTCCCTCTCCAAGCAATTCAGAGGTCAGCTTGTACACATCTAGAGTCAAAATGGATGAAAGGAATAACAAGATGAGTCACCCCTTTGCAAGCTGAGATGGAAAGAAGAGTTTCTGTCACTCAGCTTCCTGGCCTGCCAACACAGGCACAGGGTGAGTCCACCACACTCTTAGAAGGAAGACCACTAGCTCTCCCAGCCATCTCAGAACCCTCTTCTTATCAACTAGACCACATGGTAGGCATCTTGCTCCTCATTTCAGAAATGAGGTCAGTGGAAGGGTTTCAACTTGGCACACACATCCTGAATACCTGCCATGCGCCAGAAAACATATACTAGGCATAGAGTGAGAAGTAAAACATAGTCCTACCTTTGAGGGTCAGAGTCCAGTGGGGAGGATAGATACATATAAAGGTGATTCCATAAGAAACCAGGCTGGGGTAGGTACTACCACAGAGGGATAAGACACAGTAAAAAGAGCAAGGGTGTGAGAGGTTCTATCACTTTAGGGAATTTGGGGGATTGTCATTGATAGGGTATGATTAGTTGAGCTCTGTACTAGGCACTGGTGACATAAAGGGAGAATAAAGTACCATTAGATTTTATATCACACTCAAATGAAGTCACTGGAGATTTTTAAGAAGTTTCTAGAAATCAACCACAGGAAACAAGAGACAGAAGATACAAACAGATGCTTTGAGGTTTTTAGGGTGCTGAGTCAGAGAGGTTTTAGCAGAGTAATAAGTATGGGTTGAAAGAACATTTAGGTGACCTGTCCAAGCTCACAAACAACACAAGCTCTTTGAGTTCCCTCTAAAGGCAGTCACATTTCCATCATGGCCTCAGCTGAGCTGACCTCCTCCACCTGTGGCCTCCATTCTTCAGTGTTTTCCTCTTGAGGTGGCCTAGCTTTTAAACCCACAGACTGAGCAGAGTACTTTTAACCATGAAATGAGATTTTATCATTCTTAGTCATGAGAAGTTCTATAATAGCACACGCTTTCCTCAAATAACAGGAAATAAATACTCTTGTGTTCATCAAAAAGGAAAGACCTTTTGATTTGGAAACCATTCTAAAAATCTTTGGACTTTTGTACAATCCTCTGCATCTTTCCCTGCTCCAACTACTATTTAAGTGAAAGACAGACAGGCAGACAGAAAAATGCTGCACTAACTACCTTCTTGGTTCCATTACAGTTTGGTCTTGCAGTTGTTTATAAGGGCACACTACTGTCGGGCCTCCCTGGTGGCGCAGTGGGTTAAGCAACGCACTATGAAGCAAATCGCAGCCACTGCAGCATGAGTTCGATCCCTGCTGCCGGCCAGGGAGGGGACCCATATGGCGCGGTGGACCTCTCCTGCTGTGCCCGCTGCTCCCCTCAGCAGTGTACTTCAGTTGGTCTGCCTGTTCTGCTCCCTGCTCTCTGTGGTGAATCCTCTCACCCCCTCACACCTCTGGCCTGTACCCCAGTGCACCAGGTGCTTCTCAATTCTCAACTGTAACACGCCTTCCACCCCCCGCTCCCCCCCTTAGTGTCTGTGCTTTCCTACCATCTACATTTTCTGGGCATCTGCTCCTACCTGTTCTCTGACCACACCTGGGGACCTAACTGAATGCCCTACATGCCAATGAGCAACACAACCCCTCCTCCAAAGGAAGAGCCCTTTCTGACAGCAACTGAGCGTGAGGCTCACATTTCCTTCCCCTGCAATTTCCAAACTGTGACGCAGTACAGTATCTCAGCCCTGACTTCTTTCTTCAGTTTCACACTGGGATGTCTACCTGCTAGGCATCCCCTTCTTTATATTCCACTTTCTGAATCAGCAGGCAGCACACCTTCCCTCCAGCTACCTGTGTACAGTCCTCCCCAGGCACTGGCCTTTCCAGGTTGAGGGGAGGATGGAAGGTAAGAGAAGGTTGCCATTCCTTTACTGTGAATTGTAAGGGCCCCTGTTTATCCATTCTTATATCCCCCACTTCTGGCATAGAGCCAGGGACACACAAAAATAAACATTTACCGAGTAAATGCAGAAACCGACCAACCAACCAACTCACCCAACTAGTGTAGCTACAAAAGAGGGATCACAAAGGGAAGCTATTTCAGGTCTCACAATGAGGAAAAAAAAAAAGAGATGAAGGGGATGTCACATCTAAGAGATAAAGGGGGCATGTCACAGCAGTGCTTTGTGGAAGTGGCTGGTGCTTCACTTGACACATTGCATGTCCAGTGACAACAGGATCACCACTGAGCTCAGTGCCTTCCACAAAGAGTGTTCAGAATGTCTGATGACCCAACATCATGTCCCCCCCGACACAACATATACTCTTTAAACAGAGTCAACCTCATACAGTACAAGTAGCTACAATCTCTAGAGGTCAAATCCTCTGATTATAGAGAATTGAAACTTCATTTGCAACATGGCTCATGCTCTCCTCCTCTTATAAGCAGCAGCTCCTCCAGGAATGCTGGGGAAAGATCACTGCATGTATGAATTTGATAGATTGGTCTTGCTGTCCTTGATGAAGTGCTTGAGCCACTCAAAGGAGGCCTGTACATCACCTGAGAGCTTTTCCCATCCCTGTTCTCTGTCACTCCCTTGCGTAAACACTCTGACCCCTGTCATACCGTGAACTGGCTCTCAGATGGTACACTCCATGATTTAGACCCACTGGCTACCAAGATGGACCCACTGGCTCCTCTCATGCCAGGGGAGGTGGGGCGGCCACAGGCACAGATGTAAGAAAGTTGTGTGACCAACCTTCAAACTTTCCTGGCAAGGCGTCAGTGGCCCGGGCCTTCCGTTTCTTCTTCTTCCTCCTGTCACTTTCTGTAATGGGGAGAGGTTCACTGCTGCCCATCTCTAGGAGAAAAGAGGGGATGTAAGGGAGCTACTATGGTACTGCTCATGCTATAAATTTACCCAGAAGGAAAAAAAAATGTGTACGTATGTGTGGGGAGCAAGGAACTTTATGCTGATGGTTTTTAAATATGTGTGAGGGGTATTGATTTGTTTTGACCCAAAGGGCAAAACTAAAAGTAAAACCATTACAGAAGATCATTAACTGTGGAAAGGAAGACAGAAAGAAGGGTCAGATTAAAAGAAGATAGCAGAAGTCTGCTTTAACCAAACTCATCAGCACATGGATTTAGCTCTGCCATTGATCAGTGAAACCAAACAGAACCATTGGTCCCCAAAATGAACCCTTGGGCAGAATCTCACTTGTGACATCCTCCAGCTTCAGCACCAGGAAAGCAGGACCCAGGGAGCTAAGCAGAACCTCAGGTGTATGTATCTGTCTTCCACACTGGCTTGGGAGGGGGTGGCACACAAACGAAATCATACGCTAGGTAATGTCCCTATGGATGTGCACAGGGGACCAAAAGACCTTCCATGCAGACTGCCTCTGGGAAGGTACAGGAGGGCAAGGGATGGGCTTGGGAATGGCTCTAAATTCTGCCCCAAAGTAGAGACTTGAGTGCCTGTGGAGCCTAGAACTGACCTTCCCTACCTCAGATCCTCACACAAGAGGAGGCAGGTAGAGTCCCTTCAGAAGTCTGTGGTTAACACGTCTACACCAAACTGCTGGCTGAAGTCATATGTATATAAATACCCCAAACACTATTATCTTTTACTGGCAAGTCCCTGGCTCCCCATGTTAAAGGGAGGATTTGTGAGGCACACATTCGGACACCAGGCAGACTGGGCAGGAAAGGGTAGGGACAGAAAAAATGAGCAGGAGACTGAGGGGGCAAAGAGAAAAAGAGGAATAATGAATGAGTGCCCAATCATAGTACTGTTTCTAAGACACTCTAGCAAGGGCTTTCCCCTGTTAAAGATAAATTACTTATAGAACATGTCATGCCCCTGATCCAGAGTGGAGCCTTAATACTCTTTGCCTGCAGTTAGAAATAATAAGATTTCTCTGAAGTCTCTGGGTCTAAATCCCCACCAGGGTGATTAAACCTTTACATCCTTCTAAAATAGAGGCACTCGAGTGCTGATGGGGCATATGATGTGAGAGACTTTTAGACCAACCTTCAATAAACACAGGCTCTGGATTGTTGAATTTTTTTTTTCTCTGAGATTTCGAAATGGAAGCTGGCTCTTTGCCCACTAAGGGGAAAGGCCCACGCTCTTCTCAGAGGACCCCAGCTGAACACGATCGGAGAAATGGCAAGTCTGCTCAGGAAGATTGATTAGCGATAGTGCGCGTCCATACACTGTTCTCAGAAGCAAGTACACAACAGCCATTAGGAGAAAGCACACAGGACGGGACTTTTCAACACCACAATCCAAAATGTGTGGTAGGCAGCCAAGTGTCTAACAGCTCAATTTAAGGGTTCTTTCCTTCCAATTTTTTTTTTCCACTTTGGGTAGCTGGTGACAGCAGATTTTCATTTATACTCTAGAGAACAGATAAATACGCAGATAAAAGGAATCCACAGCGGATCTCAAATGTTACTCTTGCCAATAGCTTCAAGCACAAGATATATCTGGGGATTGCAACACGTTATAAATTAAAAGAATTAAACTTAAGTATCAGCACCAAAATTTCCATGCTCACCAAAGTAAAAGGCAAAAGCTGCCTAACATAGTGAGAAATCTACAGAAACAAAACACACGATCACTCATCTTTGAGGGAGGGAGGCACTGGCCATTGGGACAGCAGGTTAAAAAGGAGGGGACGCTGTCCTCTTGCCTTGCCCTGTGTGTGGTCTCTGTCAATCTCTGTCCCCATCTATTTTCTCACCAGCTCTGGGAGCCAAGTGCAGAGTGGACAGATTTTGGATTCACTTCCTGTTCTCCTTTCCCTGCCCACACTCTGATGGAGAGCCTGAGGACAAGCAAAACAGCCAAAGGCTGGCAGTGTAGAGAAGCAGCAAGAGAGCTGGCGGCATTATATTTCACAGGGGATGCTCAGACATACTTATGACTCGAGCTAGAAAACCTGTTAGCAGCAATTTATGCTTGGTTTTTACCACAGCAGGGCTGAGGGAGCCTCTTGTGGAAGAAGTATACCTTTGAGCCCCGCCACACATTCAACATTAGATTTTATGACTTCACACACAAAAAGATAGAGTACCTGGTCTATTCTGCATGGATTTCAATGGAAGAGGGTACGCCAGAAGGGACAAATGGTTAAGACTTTCCTTGGAAACAGAATTTGTTGAAGGAAGAGTTGTATTTGAAACTAGGAAAAAAAAATGTAGGGAGACAGTGAAATGAAATAAACATGCTTAACTTCCTTTTCTACACAGTGGTGGGGGAATGGTTGATAGCTCCCCATCTGAAGTCTGTTCACATGCTCTATCTTAACACAGTCCACTAGCAGGGTCTGTGGGACCTTAATTCATTATGCTGCAATCATTTGGTAAATGCATTTTCAGTCTCCACAACCAATCTGGTTCTTAGCTTACCTACTTCACTTGGCCAAAAACTTCTTCTCAGTCATCAAAACCCAGCTTACAGATCTCCTCCCTATGAAGCTCCCTGACAATCCCAGGTCAGTTAAGATTTGTGTAAACACTTTGGAAATCAGTTAGGTGCTATGCAAATGGATGGTATTAGTGTACAGAACTAATCCTCTGTACCCAAACACCCTGCTAGAAGCTATATTAGAGTACTAACTTTTTAAAACTTGGCCTTGAACTCGTCCCAATGTTCCTAAAGGCCGGGACTGCCACCGGTTCATTGCCATCTCCTACAAGTCATGACGCTGTCATAGCAGCAGCCATCAGAATATGTGCACTAAAATGAAAATGATATGAAATAATGCACTTAGTGCTGGGTGCACCTCATGTCACCCAGGTCTTTTAAGCACTAAGTGCACACACAGAAAGAAATATGGGTACATCTTTGCCCTGCAGACAATACAGAGTGAGGTTATTTAGTCCTATGAATTTTCTAATAAACTTCCTCTCAAAAAAGTCTTATGATCCAGAAGGTTCTTAACTTTCTAGTCAGAAACCTGGTCCTTGCTAGAGGATTGGGCAATGTGTCCGTTATTTCAAAAGAGGAAGTGAGCACTTCTTTTAAGTTTCCAGACACACCCCAGCTGGTGTGGAGGATCCTGGCACTTCCACTGCCTCCAACCCTTGCTTCCTCCTGGACAGGGCACGGAGACCTGCAGCTGCATATACAAGTGGAGGAGGCACTGGAGAGGAAGCACAGTGCCAACAGGAAAGGCGCGTGGGCTTGTCATCAGGAGGCCAAGTGAAAGTCCTGGTTCAGATACTTCCAGACACAGGACCAAAGTCAATTTACTTTTCTTCTTAGAGTTTGTTTCCTTGCCTATAGAGTATGTTTAAAAATAACACCTGCCATTTCCAGAAACCTTGTGAGGACATAGCGATGCATTTATTATAAATGTGCTACAAAAACCTTATGTGTTATGTACACACATAGGAACATACAACACAGTAGCAAGGCTACAGAAATATGCAAAAATGCTGATACTATCACAATTTGAAAGCATGTCTATTGTGTGCCAGGCACTGTGATGAATATTTTATATAGATTATCTCTAATTCTAATAGCTATCCCAAAAGATAAATGTTTTACCATATTTCAGGTGAGGACAACTGGGGCTCAGAAGTTAAATAATCTATAAAATATCAAGCATCTCTTAGTGTTTTAAGTGGGATGCAAACTGAATGCTGCTGTTTCAAGTCAAGGTCATTTCTAATCAATAGTTTTCTCTGCATGATTTTCTTTATATTTGTAACATCCAAATTGTATGCAACTAAATTGATTACTTTCACTATGCTATTATAATTTTAGTCATTTTATTTTTCAATAAAATATACAACACTTTTCTCCAATGCACATTAACTATATAGTTTTTAATATCATAATTAGATTTCTTTGCAGTGAAATTCAATATTCGGCAAAGAAAAAACATTTTAGGAATACTGGCAACTTGAAGAAAATATTTTTATAATCCTGAAAAACAACAGATATTATTTTTATCTTTTTTAAATGCTATTTTTTAAAAGGAAAACATTTTGTAAAAACAAAATAACACAATGCAACACTGAACAGTCAAACCTCAGAAGTATCAGTTTAAATACTGGCTTTCCTCCACTACGTGAGTTTTGGCAAGCTGCTTAGCTTATCTGTGTATACAAAATGAGGTTAGCATAAGGCCTGTGTTGTCTACATCATGAGGATCAAATAAGAAATTCAGTAAATGCTGTATATATTGGACACCTACTGATTTGTCTGATGCTGTGAAAATATAGACAGTGAAAATAAAAGGGAAGTCACAATCTCTGACCTTAGGGAGCTGAAATCCATAGGGACAAATGCAGTGACAGGGAAGAACAGGTGCTGTGGGGCAGAAGAGAGGTATGTAACTCAGTTTGGTAACTAGAGGAAGAGACAGCTAGGCTGACAAAGGATGAGTGGGAAATGGCCAGGATGGGATCTGGAAGAGAAACAGAGGAAGAGCATGTGCTAAGGCCTGAAGGAAAGGTGGTATGGCTGGTTAGCCACTGAAAACCACTGGGACCGGCTGGAGCACAAAGGATGTGAGGAAATATAATGACGAATCCGTAGACCTGGTGAGTGAGGGCAGATCATAAGTATTCTCACCATCATAGTATTATCACTGTCAAATAATAATAAATATTTCTACCTCTTCACATATGCTTATCTTGTTTTCTCTATTAAAATAAGAGTAGGGATGCACATTTTTATAAAAATTTTAGCTAATAAATATTGATTGTACTGGAGGTGTAACAGTTGTGAAAGATACAGATTCAAGAACCAACTTGGCTCCTGCATGGGAAGAGGACACCAGGGAACTCACAGGGCAGATGAGGAGGGGCCAACGAGTCTCCCCTGATAAGCTACAACAGCAATAGATATTCCTGACAGGCAAGTATCTATTTACTCTTTTCCTCACAAGGCCTGCTTTCTGAAAGACCAGTGGCATTTCTTTGTAAAGTCTTATGAGCTACAGTGCCCCCAAAGTTGCCAGATCTGTTCTCCATATTCTGGTAGAGATCAAACCAGTCCTACATCTGGTATGATGTGATACCATATTATCATTTTTCCCTGAGAACATGACTTACTGGCTAGCTCAGCTCTGCTAACTTAGCTCACAGTCCTCACTCAACCATTCCAGTTCCAGAGTTGCCTTCAAAGTTTAGGATTTATTCCTCTTCCCAACCTGTAAGAGTTTTTCCCCCCAGTCACAAGAATTTCTAGAGAAGGAATAGTAGTGAAATCAAGCTGATGAATATAATGATCAATTCAGCTGCCTAACAAGTCATCAGCTGTTGAGGGACCAAAAACAAGTGTAAAGCTGAGAAAATGAAAGAAAACTGAGGAAATGAAAGGCAGGGAAATGAATAGATATTCTTAAGGAAGAGGCCAAGAATAAATGGTGTGAGCTAGAGAAAGTCCTGGGGAGACAGAGGCCAGGCCACTTATCTCTTTGAAGTAGTAGCAACAGTAGTTCCGGTGTACACTATTACTACTAGTTAGAGAGGACACATACTTTTATGATGCTCACCACATTTTAAATAAACTAACAACTCTGTGAGATAAGAATAATCATTACCCACATTTTACAGATGAATAAACTAAGGTACAAAGAGACTAAGTAACTTGCCCAGGGTTACACAGCTAGTTAGTAACAGAGCTGGGATTTAAATCTAGGCAGTCCAGCTCAGAATTCAAGCTTTTACTAATCGTACTATGTTTAAATATTAGCGTTGAAAGGCAGAAGGAGGTAACCAGAGTTAGCCACGTACAACAAGAATACTTTTATTTAGAAATCTTAGCTACCTTGCTGATGTTCTGTGAATGAGATATTGATCATCTCATCAGGGTGAACAGTATCATTTTCTGTGTGTGCTGTGATGTTAAAAAGGTTGTGCAGCACTGCGATAGCTTACATAAACACACGGGCATTGTTACCAGTAATGTTATCATTATTTCATTAATCTAAAATCTAATTTATCAGAAGTTTCCCCTTGCTCTGAGAAATCTCTGTATCTGGCATTTTGGCATATTATATAGGATGAACTACAAACCAATCCAACCACATTATTTCATGGCAGTTCTGGTATCACGTACATGGCTACCTTCTTCTTCTGCCTAATGTTTTGGCTGGTTGATATGGTTTTTGATGATATCATTACTATGTAGAGGACAAGGTCAAGGAAAGGATACACCCTCGCGGAGCTGTCAAACTTAATGCATCATGGATGAAAGGTGCATGATGGATGAAAGGAGCTACCTGTAAAATCAGCTCAATCCAAGGGGCTAAGACAGTTCACAGTTCTTTTGTGAGAGTTTCATGTATAGAGAGACTGGGTAGAAGCTGCTGATTGCAGTGTCTTACTCAAAAGTGAAAGCAGGTGCTCAGGGCCCAAAAGGATGATGACGCAAACAGGCCTCCACTAGGACTTTGGTAGTAAGGATCTCAGAAGCCAAAGGTTTTAGATTCAGGCCTGTCCTCTCCCTCATTTTTGATTCTGGGATTACTAGCTCTGAAGTACCACTGAACTACCACTGAATCTCTTGGTGGAAGGAATGGCAATGGGAAGGACATGGATGGAATAAAGGAAGTGTGCATTTGGAAAATACCAAGCAGTTTGTGTGAGCAGTATAGTATAAAAAACTTAAAAAGGCAGGCTGAAGTCAGATTACTGAAGCTTATTAATATGGCCTACAAGGTCCCCAACACTTCCTAGTCTCACCAACCAACCGTCATTCTTTCAAGGAAAAATGAAAACAGTGGCTAGTGCAGCTTGCAATTCAAGCAATTGCACAAGTGCTTTTCCTTAAGATAAGCACTGTGCTTTAGTTTGCAGAAGTGCTTTATAAGTACTTCCATTTAGTCACACAGAATATTTTAAAAAATGTACTCATAGGTTGATATTCATAAAATTTTTACAGTGTCATCAAGGACATTATTAAGTGAAATGGCATTTCTAGGAAAAAAAAACACCCAAACACCTTAAATGTGTAGCAATAAAGGCTACAGTGATGGCTAGCACAGTTCAGTGCTACTGCCCTGATTTGTGATAAGGCACCAGCAGTTTACCCAATGTTTCTTTGAAACACCAAATAACACCTTAGTACTATCGTGAAAATAGTTTTGACTGTTCAGAGAGCCTGAAAGGATTTCTAGGACCCCCAAGGTCTGCAGAACACACTTGTAAACCACTGTTCCAGGCAATGTAGGAACTGGGTATGACCGGAGTCATGCTTTAGGGCCATAAAACTGGCTGTGAAGTATAGAAAAAAACTGGAAACTGGAGAAGGTCTGCAGGGCTGAGTGAGGAAGGCAAGGAAGACATATGAGCAGGGATAGCAAGGGATAGAAAGGAAGAAAAAGAGATGAGGGATATTACAGAATCACTGTGACCAGAATGAAGCCAGAGAGACAGAACTGATCTAGTCCTGCCAAATGATGTGATGGTGGAGAAATCACAGACTTGCTTGCCTCTTTGAAGAAAGGGATGGTGTGTAATTCCTCTCTATATTCACTGACTAATACGGAGCTAGGCAGAGCAGAGGACCTGAATATATGATTATGAATGTGTGTGTGCATGTGTGTATGAATATGTAATCAAATATATATGATTAATTTACTAACCATTCTGGTAATCATAAGAGCAGTATTACCAACAAAGAAGAAGAGAATTCAGGAAGGGGAGCTGGTTTGGGGATGTGAAGCAGGGGAAGTCACTGTGCCTCTGGGAAGCTTCAGACGAAGAAAGGTGACACAGCAGCAAAGGAGTAAGAAGACTCACAGGTCAAGTTAAAACCATTTTCACCCAGCCCACTTCTGACCCAATCTACAAACAAGGCATTATTTGTACTTGCCAGACATGACAAAACCTTAGGTTAGAGTGGCAGAACACATCAAAATACTATCTATCCATTAATAGTTAAAAAACAAAACAAAACTGAAAAGATACATCTCAAACCATTATTAACAATAGTTGCTTAGGGAGAATGAAATTGGTAGTGGAAGGACAGAATTTTACTTTTCATACTTCTGTTGTATTTGTTTTGTTATCATACATTTCTTTTACTTTTAAAAGTAAATGAATGCTTCACCTTGTGGTCTTCCTTAATACCCCCTCTTTCCTGATAGAAATGTGCTCCTCTTTACTGAGTGACTGGCTATGTTAGGCACATCAGGGAGCCCAGTGAATCCTGTCAAACTGAATACTGAAATCTCTGATCCACCCCTTCCTCTAGAAATATCAGATCATTTCTTGACCTGAAACAATATAAAAAGTTAAAGAAAAGGTGCATCCAAGCTTACCTATAGGGTTGCCAACTTTTGAGAAGCGAATCCTCTGTAAACCTGAAATTCCAAATGAAACAGTGCTGGTGGGGGGTTGCTAGAGGAAGTGGTTCAAAGATTTCTGTATGAAGCAGACATTCTTCAGTCTTCCACTGTCCTCTGCTTCATCATTATCTAGCATGAAAATCTTCAAAAAGCAGAAATAGAAAGGATATCAAAATACTGACTTGTTTAAAAGGACTGGAGAAAAGATTAACCTAAGTGTTCCCAAGTCTATGCATTATCCAAGTAAGCAGATATACAAAAGACAACCACAGATTTCCTCTGCCTTTAAAAATCACATCTGAACATTTGAAAATGCTGACAATATGCTTTTGGAGATTTATTTTATTTATTTATTTATTTTTTAAAGATTTATTTATTTATGCATACAAGCACTGGGGTACAGGCCAGAGGTGTGAGGGGGTGAGAGGATTCACCAGACAGAGCAGGGAGCAGAACAGGCAGATCGACTGAAACACACTGCCGAGGGCAGCAGCAGGCGAGGCAGGAGAGGTCTGCTGCACCATGTGGGTCCCCTCCCTGGCCGGCAGCAGGGATCAAACTCGTGCTGCAGTGGTTGCGGTTTGCTTCATAGTGCGTTGCTTAACCCACTGCGCCACCAGGGAGGCCCTGCTTTTGGAGATTTAACAACGGTCTGATTTAAAAGTTTTCGGATTCTGTTTCCTTTGTGGGATTCTAGACCCCAAAAGTCATAACTAGACTTGAATGACAGATAAAGACACCTCTGTTTACTGAGGAGTCTCACACAGAAGGGAAGGTAAAAGCTGACACTTCTGTTGTCCACTTTCAGAGATGAAGGAGCTCTGGCTCTACCTCCTACTGCCCAGGTCCAGGTCTCACCGGCAGGCAGTAACTGAGCCAGAAAGATGAAGTACATGCTGAGAGCAGTAGGCCACACACAGGAACAAGGTTTCATGCCAACTGCACAATTACTGCTAGTTTTTCATCTGATGACTTAATTTTCTGTATGTCCACTGTTGTTTTAGAATGTCTTATCTCTAGCTATTATGTGTCCAAATTAACTTGTCAATTTCTCTTCCAAATGAATATGCATGTCCCCTTTTCACAATGGAAATGCTCTGAAAATGTAGTTAACATCTGCACTGTGGCCCCTGTGCCAAGATTTCTAAAAAGGTTGTCTAGTTGGAAGCTGGATGTGTTTAGCAATTAACTCGAATCACTAGTCTCAAACTGCATTTGTCCCCACCCCCCATCTACTGACTCCTTTCTCCTATTGTTTCTCCTTGGTCATATGATAGCATCCACCCAGCCACAGAACCTTTAAATTATTTCCAACGTCTCTTTCTCCTCCAACATCATAAGCTCCAAATACATATACGATCATATTTTTCTTCAACCTAGAACATAGCTCTTTGAAAAGTAAGACATATTCATTCTGCAAGACCCACCATCCATTACTGGAAGTCCCGCAGTTCACAGTCTCTTTTGTACTCCATCCAGCATTTAGTCAAACCCACAGGATACTATTCTAATACCTGAAGCTGGCTATACATATGGGTATGTGGCTCTCCCACCAGACCAGAAGGTTTCCAAGAGGCAAGGACTTACCTTTTTAATCCTTTTATTTCCAGTATCTAATGTAGTATTGCCACAAAAAGGTGCTCCAGTCAATATCTAAACTACTACATCTGCAAACTATTTATCGTAGAATAGAGAAGTTAGCACATAGAATGTAGTCCTTGTTACTGTGTTTGCTCATCTGTTTTTATTTATTTTTATAAAAAAATCCTGCAGTCCAATGGACTATTTCCAGGGCCAAAAAGCAGCTAAGGTTACACTTCCTGTCCTTAAGGCCACAATGCTTCCAGGAACAACCTTGAACACTCTGAACTTTAACTTTTTGTCTTTAGTCTTGCCACAGATTTAACCCCCTTGGTATTTCTTATTGTCAGTAGAAGAGGTTGACAAATTTGATCTGCCAAGGGCCAGAGAGTAAATACTTTAGGCTTTGTGTGTCACATGACCTCTGTCCTAACTACTCGCTTTTGTCTCTGCAGGATGAAAGCAGTTATACACAATATATAAATGAAAAGTTGTGTCTATCTTCCAATAAATGTTATTTATGGATACTGAAATTTAAATTTTCATATCACAAAATATTCAACCTCTTTTGAAACTATTTAAAAATGTAAAAAATATTCTTATCTTGCAGTCCATACAAAACAGGCAGTGAGCCAGATATGGCCTGCAGGCTACAGTTTGCCAACCAGCTCATGTCCCCTGCTCACCAACAACATTCCTCCTGCCCACTCTTATTCTTTTCCATCTCTGGTAGGCCCACAGCAAAACTACCCACATAATTTCTCTGTGGACTTTGTGTTCTTCTCACATTTGGAGTCACTCTAGGGCTGAGGACGTAGAAAGCTCATGGACTTTCTGGTCATCAGGAATGAGATTCAAATCTGGCCTTATCATCTACTAGTGAGGTAGCCTTGAATATAATATTTAACCTCTCTGCGCTTCCTCACAGTGTTATTGTGAGAATTTAATGGTCTAATGTGTGTCAAGTTCATGGCACAATGCCTGTCATTGAATAGGCACTCAGTAAATAATAACTATTATTCTAATTTGGAATATGCTTCCCATATGAACTGTGGCCCTAGAAAGCAACCCAGCTACTCTGGCAGGGAAGGCGGGAACACATTGATAGCAAAATACAAAAACAGACAGATAATATCTGATTTGGAGGTTTTCAAGGGCATGTCGTATGCTTCCAAGTGCCTAACCAGCCCTAATTCCTGCTGGCACCATTCCAAAGTCCTCTGACCTCTTAGCCTCCTCAGCAAGAACTTCTGATTCTCCTACTGCCTAAATCTTCTTCGTATTCCTTCCAAATACACAGATGAGCCCTGGAAACCTCTCTTCAATCTGCATTTCTTGTTAAAGGGCTGGGAGAGGGTAGATGGGCCAGACCAAACAGATTGGCCTGCACTGGGTCTTACATAGGCTGGGAAACCAATTCTCACTTTCTATAGAAGCCTTAAGGTAAAACAAAACAAGTATACAAACAGGGAATCTGTTATATTACTTTCAAGACAAAATATCAGTGGGACACAGATAAGACTAGGCTTGTGATATTTCTGTCCTTGGTCTAGAAAACCAGTTCTAAGCCTGCCACTTCCTTGCTCCAAAACTTCTAAAAGATGTTCATCACTTCTGGAATAACCAAGCTTCTGTGCTGGGACTTAGGTCCTCCAAAGTTTTGTCCCTAGTCCATTCCTCTTGTGTTGTATCTTACCACTCCTCTACAGTGCCTTGCCCTATAGTCCAGACAAAATGGACTGTTTGTTTCTACCTATCTACCATAAATAATTTCCCATGCTTGTATATAATTCATTCATAGCACAGTAACAATTTAGTGCATGGTATGAGCTAGGAGCAGGGCAAAGATTGGGTAACCAAATGTTAAAGAATGAATAGAAACACCTAAAATTATTCTTCTAACTGTTTTAGTTGTTCTCTTATTAACAGGCTAAGCACAGTCTGGGTCACTGCCAAGAAGTTAAAAAAAGAGAGAGAGAGAGAGAGAGAGAGAGAGAGAGAAAGAAAAGAAGCATGACCAATGTGATCCAAGCAATGGAAAATAAGTTTTAAGAGTGTAGTAAAAGAAATCAAGGCTGTTTAGCCTGGAGAAGAGAAGATGAGGCCTAACTCAGTTCTGGATTTAAGTACACAAAAGGTTCTCATGAGAAAATCTTGATCTCATCCTCCCTTTATAATCATAAGGAACGTCTCCATATTCATGGAAAGTGGAACAAGAAGTAGTTCTTAAGGTCAGAGACTTTTCTAGAGATACTGCTATTGTGCCTTTCTGGCAAGTGAACTGAAGGGGCCTTGCACTTCTGCTGAATGCTATGCAAAAGGAAATAAATATGCTATTATAGCTGTGTTCCTTTTTACCGTGGAAAGAGGTGTGTAAAAACCCAAGTCAGGTAAGATTTTCTAATCAACCACTGATTTTTTTACTAACCTTTTTCCTACAGGTACTTTCTAGCATGATGGGACAATTTAGTATTTCCAAGTTCACTGATGAGGAAATGCAAAGAAAGAAAAGGCAACACTATCAGAGTAAGATAGTAGGGAATTAATTAAATATATTTTCTATCAAAACAATACTCAATTGAATATTAGAATATTACTAGTAAAGCTAAAATATTCATTGAGCCCCTCTTATATGCCAAATGTTTAACAAATTACCTCAATCATCATAACAACCCCACATGTAAGTAATATTTGTATATCCATTATATAATGAAGAAACCGAGAGAGGAAGATTAAAAATTTGCATAAGACACACAGCTAGGGGACACAGAGCCAGGACTTAAATCTGAGCAGGCCAATTATAGAGACTATACCTCCAGATAAAAAGGGTGAGAGTTTGGGATCTATTTATTTATTTATTAAAATTAGATTTATTTAATTGTATTTGACAACATTTGTAGTCCTCAGGGAGTTCTCACCACAATTTTACTCATGCACCATCACCTCAGTCTCTTGTGCTCTTTATGCCCTCCTCCCCATCTTTGCCCTCCTTCCCCGCCCCCCCCAATGTTGGTCTATCTTTAACCTTTTGATCTTGTTGAGTTTGTTTGTTTTTGGTTGTAATTGCCCATTTCCTTGAGCTTTCTCTTGTTTTTTTTTTCCTTCTTTTTTATTTTTTGTTGTAGTTGTTGTTCTTTCATATTCCTCCTAAAAGTGAAGCCATCTGATATTTTTCTCTTGCCTCCTGACTTTTGTTTCACTGAGTATAATTCCTTCTAGCTCCATCCATGTTTCTATAAATGGCCCTAGTTTATCATTTTTGATTGCTGAATAGGGCAATCCATTGTATATATGTACCACATCTTCTTGATCCAGTCATCTACTTTTGGGCATTTGGGTTGTTTCCAGGTCTTACCAATTATAAATAGTGCTGCAATAAACATGGGGGTACAGGTAGAGAGTCTGGAATTTAAACCCTGGTTTCTCTGTATCCAGGTTCATATTCTTTTTTTAAAAAAGATTTATTTATGCATACAAGAACTGGGGTACAGGCCAGAAATGTGTGGATGGTGGAGAAAGGATTCACCAGAGTCAGAATGGGGAGCAGAACAGGCAGACAGACTGAAATCTAATGCTGAGGGGAACAGTGGGTGAGACAGGAGGGATCTGCCATACAGAAAGTCTGAGCTATGGAGTCAGAAAGTAGATCCAAATGATTTCTATCTGCTGAGTTTCTAAGACTATAAAATAAGTGTTTTGAAATGATGCATATAAAGCACTAAAAACAGTATTTGCCACATAGTGAGAACTCAATAAATGCTAGATATGATATTAAAAATGTGGAAGAGTGGAAAAATAGTCAGGACTTTTTACTTCTAGTACAATCTCCTCTGCCGACTGATTCCTTGTATAATCTTGATCCTTTTCCTTCTCTGTACTTTTCCCATTTGTAAAATTAAAGAGGTAGGGCCAGAAGGCTCCCAAGCCTTTCTACCTTGAACAATGTATCTATCTATGATCAACAAGAGCCCTCTAGTCCCCATGCTAAAGCTATCAGCAAGGGAAAATGTGATTCTGTAGCTGCTGGATCCCAGATGGGAGTCCCATCCCCAGACTGGATGGCCAAGGCCTAGGGCAGCATCTGTGAGCTTTCCCTGGTGTGAACTGGCTCACATTCAGTGCAGGTCCCTGAACAGCACCCCACTTCCCTTTCAGGGAAACTAAGCAAAGCAAGATAAGAGTTTTAGAACAAGAGCAGTAATAAGAATCCTGCCTTGCAAAGAATTCCTGCATTTTCTTGCCTTTTATTCTTGTAATTAGGGCATCATCAATCTAAAATAGGGTTCTCCTTAGGCACAAAGAGAAGGAAAAACACAAAAGCCCACTCTGAACCTGAAAGCTCATAAAACAAAAACCAAAGCAAGTAAATAAGTCACTGACTCATTCAACTATAAACACTGTGGAGGACTACTATGTGCCAGACAGAGGAGGGAAGAGAAAGACGTGGGCCCTTGCCACCAATGCCATCAGTATACATGGGGTGACATTCCCAAGGCAGACAGTGGTCAGAGTTAAACGCTTTGCTATACAAGATGGAAACTGGAACAACTAAACCAGCAGGAGAGTCAGAGAAGCTTCAAAGACAACAAGGACAGTTGAGACATAGCTCTTGAGAGATGAGAAAGAGGAAACTCTAGGAAGAGGGAATACAAACAAAGGAACTTGTAGGGAGTGTTTGAGAAACAAAAGCTAGTTAATTTTGACTGGAGCACAAGGTGCAATTTCGGGAGAACAAAGGGAAACAGCACAGGATAGAGGTTTAGGAATAGATTATGGCGGCACCTGTCTATGAGGCTGAGGAGTCCTACCTCTATAATGCAGGCGATGAAGCCAGGGTTTCTGGGCAGATATATGATGGAAACACTGTCTCAGGAAGATCACATGGGCACCTATGAAGAGGACGGAAAAGGAACCAAGTCACTAGACTACTGGGGGACCACGTAGCAGGTGGACCACATGCACTTCCTAAGCATGTGCTGGAATCCAACAGCTCGCATTCACAGAGCTTCTCTCCTGCTGGTCAATTTCATGCAATCTGAGTTTAAAGGTACTTATGTGCCAGATACTCTAACCATCAAAATCTGCTAAAGCACTAGAGTAACAGGCTTCCCAGACCAAGTCAAGAACTCCGTTAACCCTGTGGATTACAGAAAAGTAAGAGCTGAGGTGGGAGAAGCTGAGGGAGGGGACACCAAAATCTCCAGCAGTCCCAGCTTCCCATACAAAAGCCAAATACTAAGTGTCCTCCTAACATCACTTGCAGCCTAGCTCTCTGTAGAGCTGGAGTTAAAGGGAGAAGGGCTGAAAGTGCCTGGCGGATGGCTCTGAGAATTCAGTGAAATAATACATGTCAACTGCCAACCACAGTGGTTGGCACATGGGTAGGTGTCAATGAGACCTACTTCCTTCTCCACCCTGCAAGGTCAGCTCTACTGTCTATCTCACTGAAGCTTCCAGACCTAGGTCTCCTCACCCTTCCCCTAGGGCCTCTTTAAAGTACATCAGTCCAAAGTGACCTGATTCCTAGAAGTCACAGCTACCATGTACTCCTTTCGTGACAGGTGCTATAGGTGACACATGTAATCTTATTTAACCTCCACGATGCCCTTTCCTAAAGTTCTGTGAGGGGAAATGACTTGCCCAGAACACACACCTGGGAGAGGTGAGATCTGAAGCCAGGACTACCTGACCCCAAGGTCAAGCATTTCCAGTACTTCATTCCTGTCACCCACGCTGGTCTCTGATCTGCTATCAGAGAAGCAGCCTGCAAACTCCCTAAGAAGAGACTACACCTGACACTACGATTCTCCCCTTACAGAGACGCCCACATGTCAGGAGGTCTTAAATGAAAACGGGTAACTTTAAAATGAGGAGCACACAGATGCTATAAATTCCCCATAGGAAAAATTATTCATGTTTTGAACTGCCTGAACCTTGAGCCCAGTCAGAGAGCCTGATTGGGACTGAGTTTCAAACTGGCCGCACACTGAGCTCCGACCTCGGACACCTGTCACAACCCCAGCCCTGAGCTCGTCACGCACAGAGTCGCTGAGAGTCCTAAAGAAGCGTCCTTCGGCTGTTCCCTGGGCAGCAGAATCGGGTCGTGACCTCGAGTGGCTCTGGCAGCCCTGACAACCCCGACGCGACTCGCGCAGAGACCCCCCACCCCCCCAGTCCCGTTTTGCTCAGGGTGATACCTCGCTGGCTCGCCTTTACCTCAGCTGACTCCCAGCGGCACCGGTCGCGCGCACCCCCACCTGCAGATCTCGCCGCCGAGAACGCGGAAGAGGCGGTACTAGACCCGAGGGGGGTGGGCCCGGCCGAAGAGGGGCGTGGGGAGGCGGAGCTGCGCCTGCGCCTAGTGGCTACGCGCCGGCGCGGTCTAGCTACTGCGCAGGCGTGAATTAAGGGGTGGGGAGATGGGTGGGGCTGGGAATGGGGCTTGGCTCCTTTGGACGCTGTCTTTTCGGGGCGTTGGTGGGGAAGTCGGGGAAGCGCCTGAAGGGAGGAAACCAGGCAGCTGCAGGTATAATTAACATTTACCGAGACCTTCTGCAAGCCGGGAAGGAATGTTTCGTTTCAAGTGCCTTTTATTTATGGGGGTTTCTGCCAGTCATTTTTAAAACGAGAGCTAAATATGTAAATTCCCTCAATAGATGTGGGTGCCTATAATGTCACTCCTTGAGTAAAACATTGCGTTTAAAAATATTGTAAGTTCATCTCTTGCATTAAAAACCTGCAACTAAATTGATGCCGTAGCCAGCCCCTGTCAAGCCCCTAGACTGCCAGGCTGATGAAGTAATGTGAATGGTGACTTGGGTTTATTTCAGGTCTTGACTTGACTCCAAGTGTGTTTCCGCCTTGGTGAAATGAAAGTAAACATCTCTTCCCTCCCTGTCTCAGGATTGTTGTGGGAGTCTGCTGAGCAGTGCTAGTTAAAGAGTCTCTTGGACTTCCTTCCCATTATCCACCTGACAAAAGTTTGTTCCCTTTCCCCCTGGGCTCAGCCTTCTCATCTGTGCTATGGAAGGAAGTCTGGAACTTTAGGGAACATTCAGGACTTTGCAAAATTTCCCAGTCTGGGTGAAGAACATAGAAGGAGCACTTCTCCCAAGCGTCTGTGTTCAGTCAGTTCCAGAGTCCCTCCATCCAACCTAAGGTCCCTGTGCATCCTGACTTCTCCCACCCATCACTTCCAGGCCCACCCAAGTTTTATGCCATTAAGCCCACATCAGTTTCCCCTGCTGTTTGTTTCCTGAATGTCTCAATAGCCAGCTGGTCCTTGGTCTTACATGCCTGTTCCAATCTAGGTTCTCAAAGTTGTTGTCTCCTCCCTGGGCCTACCAAGTTCCATTAGTCCTTGAGATCAGGGTTCTGGGAGGGTCTCCCAAATCAGGTGAAGCTCCAGCTAGGTTTGTGACTCCCTTTAATATACCACACAGTTCCCAGGCGTGGAGAAGTGACAGCAGGAAACCTCAAAGAAGCTGCAGTATTCCTAGGGCCCAGGGTGTTGGGCATCCTTTACGCAACAAGTGGATGCTTGGCCCCAAGGTGGGGACAGTGGCTTGCTTCCTCATTCCCTGTTCCAATTATTTTTATGGATTTTTGAACCAACAGGAAAACAAAGTCTTCTACAATCTGTCTTTTTTACCCACAATACATTATCTTTCCCAGAAGCTTCCCCTGCTGTTTTTCCATGTGGGAGTTTTTTCTGTGCTGCTGATTTTTCCTATCTTCTCCTTTTCCTGTATCCTTTTCTAAGCATCCCTTTCTGAACTTCTCAGAATAGTTCTGTGATGGCTTCTTGATATATTCAGACATCCCCATGTAAGGTGCAGGTGTTGGCCTCCCAGTTCTGAGAAACCTGAGAATAAGCTTATTGCCAGGTATATTTGAAAACAACTGTGAACCCAGAGCCTGACTTTTTCCTGAGAGTCTGGGCTGCCCAGAAATTGAGGAGGCAGTGAGTAACCTGTCATAGGAGGTATGTAAACAGAGTTGCCTTTTAGAATGCTGGCTGGGGCCTCTATGGTGAGCCAGAAAAAGGGACAGCAGAGTGCAGGGCTTTACTGGCATGAGAGAAGCAAAAGAGGGGATCCTGGGCACCAGGGAGACAGGCAGCTAGTCAAGGCCCAACTTGACTCACTAAGCCATTTTATGTAGAACATTTAGAATTATACTGAGCCATAGCTATTATTATTGCTAATGATCCACAGACTTTGAGTAATGAAGGGGCTTAAATCAATTCCTTACCTCTACACCTGTCAGAACTAGATAGGGGGAAACTGAGGAAAGAGAAAGAACCTATCTTGGGGGCTGGGCTGTAACTGGAACCCCAACCTCTGTTTCCCAGGAGGATCACTGCACAAAGCCAACTGTCTCCTTCTTAAGTTGAGGGGAGAATCCTAGGTTGACCTTGCTGGCTCTTCACAACCAAGTCATTTTTCAATACCTATATGGGCAGCTTGTGGGTTAGGGCACTGGAATAGCAACAAGGGCTGAGCTAAGAGACTCAGGTATTTACTGGAGAATAAGCTCAAGGGTCAGCCCCATATCCTGCCACCCCCATGTTGAACTACAACCAATACCCAACAAAGAGCCTTCTCTTAAGCAGGGTTTCCTCTGTTGTGATTAGGGTTAGGACTGCACTTCAGCCCTGTCCTTTAAACCACTAGCCCCAATAAACCATCTACAGTAAGGGGATGGGTAATAATAGTGCCAGGTGACTATGAGCTGAAAATAAAGACTCCTCTGAGAGACTGAGTTTCTACAAGGCAAGGGCTAGCCCTCCCATGGGTCTTAACCCAGCCTGGTCTAGAGTTTCCAGACCCTTGGGAAAAGCTTGCTGTCTCAACCCTGGGGAGCTAGGCCAGGCATGACACCAGTCAGCCTTCCACATGGTGAAGGATCTCGGGACAAAAAGCCCTCCCTGCCCAGTTCTTTCCATGGCCTGCCGAGAGCCATGTGGCATCCAGACCACAGCTTCACAGCGGTGTCACTTTAGTTGACCTCTTTTATTTTACCAAAAATAACAAAAAAGTCTTCTGTTTCACAAAATTATATAATCTCCCCCCCCCGCCCGCCGAAATTAGCACTGACCACAGAGCCTAGCCTCTATTATTCAAACCCCATCCTGGGGGATCTCTGAGTCCCCTCACTCCTGAGACTCTGGAAAAATGGTGGCTGGGTCAATGCGTTTCTGGAAACTTCTCCGGAAGCAGCAGTCCCAAGTCCAGCTGGCTGGCCCCAGGAGCCCGATCTGCTTCCTCAGAGTCAGGCAGCTGCTGGGCCACAATGAGAGGCATGACTCTGGAGGCAGACTCAGCAGACATCCCCAGAAGACATGAGGCGGGGGGATGGGGTGGGGCACACTGACCTCAGGCTCTAAGCAGGAACAGCTGTGTCCTAGAAGGGGGCTAACAAACCCTCTTTCCAAGCGACTCCTGGAAAGTCAGGATCCCTGGTTTCTATTTCAGTTCCACAAAAAAGCTTTGCTGCGAGGTCTGGGACGGTTTCTTCCTCTTCTCCTCTTGGTTTCAGTTTCCTCCTCTGTAGGTGGATGATCCTGCGAGTGAGACTTCATGATCCTTACACGTCTTTGCTGGTTCTTCACCCTAGTTCCCCATCATGGAGGTTCTGGAAAGGGACTGCCTGTCCCTGCCTCATTTTCCCTCCCATGTGGCTCTGGGCATTGGACTGGGCATGGGGGTGCTAAGTAATGGAGTGCTGAATGATCAGACCAGTTTCTCTTGGATAGCTATACGCTGATATCCAACCAGCTGGAATGTCTTGGGGATAGTTGGGAAGGAGGGAGCTACTTGTAGGATGGGGGCTCTCCAAGCCTAGAAAAGGCCATTTACTAGCTACTTGGTGTCCCGAGATGGGAGATAAGACTCTGGCATTTCCCAATTCCCATTAGCTCCTGGGGTTGGAGGATTATCTTGTGCTAGGCTTCAGATCCTGGGAGCCAAGACTAGAGATTCTGGGTTAGAATGGAGCACATGCTTCCCAGTCGAAGGGTCAGGAACATGAGGACCACTCCCAAGCCCCAGGAGGCTCTCTAATCAGGCCTTCCTAGAGGCAGAGGGATGAGTGAAATGCCAGCTCATACACATCTCTGGCTGAGCAAAATCAGAACCTGTGTATGTGCTGGGCCAGAGGTTTAATTACTCATATCAAGGCTCCCCTTTCTACCAGCCCACAGTAACCCAGAACTCATGCTGACGGGGAAATGGTAGCCTGGAAGTTTCGAACATAGAGCTATATCTGCAAGCACATCTTGTGCACTTACACACATGGTCACACACACCAGGCAGGGACACTGACTTGTCATTACTCCCACAGTGGCCATGGTCTGATGGTCCTAGTCCCCTCTCCTTCCATCCTGCCACTTAGTGAGAGCATATTTGTGCCAGGGAGGGTCTAAGGCAGCTGACTTTCACAGCTAACACAGCTCACAGTCAAAATCTCTCTCACACTCCTGCACATGGGAGTGCGCACACACAGACTGCTCACTCATTTGTTCCTTTGTTACCATTCGCTCAGCCACATCCAATAGGCTTGGGGATCCCCAGGCAAGTGTCAAGTATCAAAACAAAAACTCCCTAGCCAACCCTGCCCCCGACTCCATGCCAGAGGCTTGAGTGCTCCTTTCCTCCTGTTTGCCCACCTTTATACTCTCCCCTTTTCATTCACAAGTAGTTGGGGGACATGGAGGTGCACTCCTGAGAACCAGAAATCCAGGGGCTTTGAGTGTGTGGAGGGATCCCAGGGCGTCAGGGTCTTCTGCACCAGATTCCTGAGGGTCCCTGGCCCTAGGCACTCTGTGTCAGATGGTCCATCTGACAGGCAGCAAGGTCCATGCCTGGTCCATGTCAGTGACAGATCCGCTCTGTCATCTCCCTCTGTAGAGACACAAGGTGGGGAGGTGTGAGTTAGAGCTCAACTGCCAGGCAGCCCCTTCCCAAACCGTACAGTCTGGCAGCTCTTCTGCCGGTACCTGGCCTATTCCTGCTCCAAACTCCAACTCCAGGCTGCAGACCTGGGTTTGTAAACTGACACGGGAGTGAGTTCTCTAGTAAGTACGGAACCCATGCTAAATGAATCGCCTTCAACTAATTTATCATGTGAGTACTGGATTCTCTTAAAACAGGTGCCCTTGGCTCCTGTGAGCCTTGGCTCACAGAGGTTAGCCCTGCTGGGGGGAGCGGGCAGTGTGGGCTGGGCCTCACCAGTGGCTCCAGCTCCCGCTGGTCCACCAGGCTGAACTCGCAGATGAAGTAGTAGAAGTGTTTGTAGCAGGTGTTGACGTGCGCTTCGGCGCCCATGCTGAGGATGCTGTCGAAGTGGTGGATGTAGACGTGGACAAACACTCGGAAGAGGCGGGTCAAGATCTTGGTGCAGACCTGCTGGAAGTTCTTAGGGAAGGGAACTCCTGGAGATGAGGATAAGCAGAAGCATGGTATCGGCATCCTAGGGATGAAGCTCCACCCAGCTCTGCCTCCCCTTCCACCAGGTGGCCTTTACCCAGAATAGCCTCTTCCCTAGCCTACTTCTCGGTGGGAGACATGAGAGATCATGATTTGCTTTCTCTCATACTTCCCTTTTGCAAGAAAGCACAAATCTAACTGGGCCTCTCCCCTACTGAAATACGAATCATTTCCCACATTTTCCCATCAACCAAAGCAGGACTTAGTAACCTTTTTGGGGGGTGACTAATCAACTCAGATTATGATGAAAGTTGTGACTAAACTCTCCCCAGAAATATATGCATCTGCAGGTGCATGCACATGACACCACTGGATACAATTGCAGGGTGCAGTTCATCAACATCTGAGGTCCATTTTTAAAACCAGGGGCCTTCAGTCAGGATTAAGTCCTAATATCCTCAAGCAATGCCTGATCAAGGCCTTTTGTGATCAGAGCCTGACCTCCTTCACCAGCTCTACCCCAGGCTGTCCTCTTTTCCATGTTCACACAGGAGGTGCTGCGCCCCCAATCTTAAACATTACTGTCTTCAAGAACTAATTCAGATATATCTCATTTCTTCAAATATTCAGTTACACTTACAAAGAACCTTCTATTTATGAGCCAGGCCCTGTGCTGTGCCCTTTGCACCTATGGCTGCTAATCCTTACACCCATGCCCCTGCTGGATAAGAGCCATTCTAGAAGTGATAAAACAGCAGTGCATGAAGATAAAGCCAATCGCCCAAGGACGATTAATCAGAGACCACATTCAAGCCCACACTGGCTGCAGGGCAGCGCCCCTCTGAGATAAATGATACAAACCCTGCTTAAGAAAAGCGCCAAGATCTGAGAAAAATGCAGTTTTGGCGCAGCCCCCGCCACTCCTACTCCATAGGTTGGAGATCTTGGTGGCCATGCCCGTGCCCCCCCCTTTTTTTTTGCTGTGGCACAGCCATTCAGGGTTAAGGCACAGAAATCTGGGGTCTCACAGGCCAGGGTTAGGTTAAGGCCAGGAAGGAAAAAGGGCCCAGATGCAGCCCACACTGGCTCAGCCTGCCCAAGAGCCCTTCCCCTTCCATCAGACTTGGGATCTGAGCTCCAGTTCTGAATCCTTCTAGATTCAGTGTGCTGTCTCTAGGCCTCAGTTTCCTCCCGTGTGAAATGAAGATACTCATTGTTGGGCATGATAGTGCAGGAAATGGCTGGGGAGGGGCCTAGGCGCTGAATTGTGACTCAGTGCCCGCTTTCCTGGGCAGGCAGGCTGACTTCTCCCCTCTGGGCTTGATCACTTGCTCCACCCTTGTCTGAGTCTCACATTTTAACAGGGAAGAGCCAGAGGCCAGGTGGGGCTGGGGCAGCTGAGATGAACAGGGTATCAAGCCTACTCTGCTCCTAGGCCAGCACCTCCTACTGCTGCCCTCTTGGGGAAGCAAAGCCATCACTCATCTCTCCTCCCCACCCTTGCAGCCTGCTCAATTCAGATAAGAAAAGACCTGGGCTGGAGGAGGGAAAATTCTGCCCTTCAAGCCCCAGACACCATCCACCCACCACCCCCCTCCCCAGACCCCACCCCCTTCCTTTTCCTGGGGCCAGGACTCAGAGGGAACTCCCAGGAGGCTGCAAGTCCAACAGCCCAAGCAGGCTAGGAACACACTGAGGCACCTGTCCTGGAAGATCCTGAAAATCCTAATGTATGTGGTCTTGGGGTGGGGAAGGGGGGCACAGTAAATTTCAGACAAGAGCCCCAAACTGAGTGCCAGGTAGTCGTAACTCGATGCTACTCCTTGAACAGGCCACCTGATTGAGCCTCAGTTTCATCTTCTAAAAAAATGGGGGCGAAAATCACACCCCTTCCTCCACTACAGAATTGCTGTATCATCCTGAACGCCTCATCTGACCCCAGCTCCCTCCTGCCTGCCGGCCTGCAGACACTCACCAACACGCGTGGGAAAGACATCCTCATCGTTGATGAGGCCCTCAATCCAGTCCATGAGCAAGGCCATATAGCGCGGAGCGGAGAGCTTGGCCGGCCGCCGATACTGGCGCTCGTCCTGCCAGCGGTACTCGTAGCGGGGCCCTCCTGCCATGACTGGACAGCTGGTCTCGCTGCAGCGCTCGGCCATGGTGCCATAGATGAGGTTAATGCGGTTGAAGAAGTCCACCACGTGCACAGCGATCCAGTCGTCGATGTTCTCCCCAGGCGGCAGCCTCACCACACTGCGCAGATCCAGGCCTGACTTGAGCGACGCCTGTGCCTTCTTATACAGCTCAAAGCGCTGTGTACCTGGCTCGAAGCGCTTCCGCGGCCTGAACGTCTTGTCCTTGGCGAACACCTGCTTCAGGCACAGGGCCATGGCCAGCCTGGGCTGAGAGCCAGGTGTCCAGGGGCAGGACCTGTGGCTGCCCTGTCAGGGACAAGAGCACGGGGGTGGGGGTTGGAAAGTACGTTGGTTGTGTTCTTACCAAATGGGCTTGGACTTCCCACCATGCTACTTCCCAGTCTTTGGCTAGCCTCTGCATGGAATCTAAGTCCTCCCATCCCCCGTCCATCATCTCAGCCTTATTTCCAGGTGACCCCTAGAGTCTCCTGCAAGCACCCATAGCCCTCCTGCTTTATTTCTTTGCACTTTTCATTGCATCTTACAGAGGCTGGGGCTGGGTTCCAAACAGGTGCTCATCAACCATTAGCGGCTTCCTGCAGGCCTGCCCGGAGGCAAGGATGGGATGAGGTGACCTCTGCAGGCCCCAGAGGCCAGCTGGCACAGCGTGGGAGACCTGGCTGCATTGTACTAGGCGTAAGGGGAGCGTCCCACCTTCAGCTTCCTCTGGGATATCCCGTAGTTTATCCGGCCACCGGGGATTCCCAAGGAGCAGTAGGGACTTTTCTACCAAAAATGTCCTTTCCTTTCATTACCCTGAAAGAGGAAAGGCCCTCATATGGTCAGCTGGGCAGTCCCTGTGGCTGCAGAAGCTGGAGGAAAGGGGGAGGGTGGCACCACTTCCTCCAACAGTAGCTGGAGAGCCTTCCCCCCAGCCTGCCTCCTCTGGCCTGAAACCAACAAACCATAGCCCCACCCCCTGCACCTGACCTGTATATTCTTGGAGCACCTATCATGTGCCTGGCAGTAGGGAGTAGGAGAATGCAGCTGGTCACTCAACAGGGACTAGTTAGAATTTAGGTGAATTTGCTTTGCTTCTTAGACTTGAGGGGCCTCAGACACAGAACAGACTTTGCAGCAGAGTCCCGGGCTTGGAGGCAGGTGTCTTGGGTTCAAGTCCTGGCTGACTCCTATAGAATGAGTGGATTTGGCCCATGCAACTTCCTGGGTCACTCCTATACAGGTCAGGTTTCTGGAACTCTCGGGGTAGTCGTCTCAATTCCCCTGGAAGCGTGTGAGCTTGTGAGAAATGCAGCTGCAGGTACTTGTGAGACTGAAATTTAGCCACGAAATGAGCACTGATGCTGAGGCTGAGCGTATGCCAAGCACTAGAGTTCTGACTCCAGGCTGAACTCGGACCTGGCTCTGACCCACCTCAGTTTGAGTCCTGAAACCTAGCTCTAGACTGAGGCCTAAATACAGCCATGGAGCCTGACCTTGACCTCAGAGCTGACACGCGAGCAGTTCCTTTCTCACATCTCTAGTACCGGTGGGACAGGATTGGGGAAGAGAGGATGGGAACTAGGCGGCCACTGGGGATAACTACGTGCATAGCACATAGGGGTTGGGGAGGTCATGTCAGGTGACAAGGCAAGCTAGTGGAGAATTTTGGAACAAGGACTCTTCCTTGTACTCACAACTGGAGAGGCCAAGATGGGGGCTGTCAAGGAAAGTGGAAGGAGTTGGAGAGTAGGGACAGTTTTCCCAGCAGGATCTTGGCTCTTGAAAAAACCTCAACGATATGGAAGGTCACCTCATCCATCCTCTGTCCTCAGGAACCTAAGCTCCCTGACCCAAGAGACGGAGGTTTCCCTGTTTTGCTTGTTACCTCCATTCTAAACTCTGGGGCAAGTTCTTCCAAAATCACTCACACTGCAACTGGGTGGAGTTCCTCAGCATCAGTGCTCATTTTGTGGCTAAATTTCACTGCAGTTACCAACAGGCCCTTATGCTGGCATTCAATACCTCATCCTGCCTTTCCCGCCCCCTTCCCTGCACCCAGCACCCTGGACTTCTTCCTGACTCCTGAACATGTTCCCCACTTTCCTGCATTTGTGTGTTTTTCACCCTGGTCCCCCTGCCTGACTGCACATGGCCAGGATGAATGCTCTCCCTTCCCACAGCCCCATCTACTGAACCCAGGTCTCTATCTCCTAGAGTGGAAGCTGTTCCCCCAGTCTCAGAGCCTGGCACACAGTCCGTGCTCAGGCTTTAAGGAAAGCTTAGAATCAAGAAACTTAGAGTTGAAAGACCTCTGAGAAGTCAACTGGCCCAACCCACTTCTTGTACAGATAGGGAAAGTGAAGCCCAGAAAGAGGACTTGAGGTACATTCACATAACAAGACCAGTGCAGAATTGGGAAGTGTGATAAGATAGACTACACGCAAAGGGTCATTTTCCTGCCCTGGCAGGTCTGAGGACGGGGAAAGGCGGGGAGTGGAGGACAAGAGCATTACACACTGAGCCTCTACCACACCCCCACAGTAATTTGGGTGTCCTGACTAGTGAATCCCACCTTCTTGTTGCAGAATTTCCTGGGTCTTTCCCCAGGAAAATGTAAGCCTCAGGTGGGGTGAGGTGGAGGTATCTACCCACGCCACTTGTCTCTAGTACTTCTCTTTCCACTCTTATGCCCTGCCTGAGTTTCTACGCCTCACAGAACTTCTGTCCCTTCCCCTGAACCGAACTATGGTCATTCTCCCTTTAGCCCTTGTTTCCTAACTTGTTCTTTTACTTTTAAAGTGGGCAGTCACTCGCGGTGGGCATCTGGATCGCCGAAATGAAGACCCAGAGTGGCCCAGCCTGTTTCTGACTTGTAGCCTCCTGACAGAGCCACACCCCAAATCTCTGGGGCGGCTGATCCCAGTTTGAACCCAGATTCCAGTTCAGCGCCTTGCCTTGCGATGGGAAGACACAGAGAGCAAAGATCCAAGGGAAAAGCGAAGGCGGGGACTCTGCTCTTGCCCCCCGCACTCACCACCACCACCCCACGCACGGCCACCCCTCTTCCACCCGCTGTATCCCCTTATCCCCACTCTCTCACGCACAGTCACAGGGAAGGTTTGGTTGTAGGACCCAGAGGAGCAGACCTGACATTTCCGCTCCTGAGGACACACCCCCGCAACCACCGCCACCCCCAACTCCGAGTTTCGTTGCTCCGAGCCCCGGACCTCCGACATAGGACCGTGGCCGGCCTCCCTTCGCGCTGAGATCGCGTGTGCCACGCCGGAACAACCGAAGAAATAAAAGTGGAAGCAACGCAGCTGAACCGTGCGCGCCGCGGAGCGAGTGGGGCGCGGGCGATCACTCACCAGGTCCGCCTCGGTGGGTTAGCGCGAGTCCTCGCTGGTCCGTAGGGTCAACCCCAGCGCGCCGCGCCGCCTTCTACCGGTGCTCCGGCCCTGCAGGTTCTCTCGCCAGTCCGCGGGTTGGCCTGCCTGCCCAGCTGGGCCCGCGGACGACCTCCCGCCCCGGAGTTGACGCGAGCTCCGCCCCGGCCCTCCCGACCACGCCACGCCGCGGCCACGGGGCGGGGAAGGGGCGGGGACAGGAGACCCCCACCCCCAGAGTACAGATCCACGCCCGCCTTTCCGGAAAGTGCTTATCATTATCCCAGCTTCCCTCTGGATAAAGGACTGAGCTTCTGGCTCTCTCGTTAGCTCTCTGGTCCGCTAAGGAGGCAGCCTCAGCTTCCTTGACTGTAGAATGGGGACAAGCCCAGCTTCTCTGGAGCCTAAACAAGAGGGCCGAGTGGTTTCCTTGCTTCCTGGAGTCATTGTGTCTCAGTTGTCCCTGAGTTCAGTAAGGGATCAGCTCTGTCCTAGCACACCCCGGTTACTGGCATAATGCCTGTACATTTTATACCATGTTTGTCGAATGAATGAATGAATGAATACGTGTTCGCATGCCTTGGGCATCATGAGTGGGTTCTTCTCCCCAGAACTGAAAAGACTGACCCAGAAGAGTGCTCAAATCACAGATTGCCGCCTCTCCTTCCAGGGCTGGCATATATTCCCAGGCTGAACTGATCCTCTTCATTCCTCACCTGAAGTCACCCACTGACTTCAGCTGCCAGACCTTTGGTACAGCTGTTCCCAGGAATATATCCTTTCCCTACTTTCCTGCTTAGATCCCAACCTCCACCCCCCCCCCCCCGGGGGGGATTGACACACATCCTGCATCAGCACTTTGTGCACACTTGTGGGCCTAGACCCAGGGATCAGTTAGTTCTCTTTTGGGTAGAAGGGAAGATTGGAGGCAGACAGATGGGTTGCAGAAGTCACCCATGGGGTATGGGAATTGAACAGATGGGTCGGAGAAGAGCTGGAGGAGGGAGGTGGGCATTTGCCTTGGCACAGATGCCGTCTATGGCTCCTCTTATGTCTGGATCTTCTGCTTGCTAGCTGGAATGAGAACACACTGGATCCTTCAGATTCCTAGTTTATGGAACTGAGGATTTGTTCTTAGGAATTCATTCTTATGCTGAGCGCCTATTTTTACCCCAGTCTGAAGTTCTCTTTATTTTGCTGAGTTTTAATACTGCCCGAAATCCCCTGAAAACAAACATTTGCATGCTCTAGTGTGTGCAGAAAGAATTCAGACCCGGTCCTTCATTTGTTTGATATCCTAATCAATACCCTAAATTGGGAATGACCCTACACTGAGAGCAGGGGATCAGCCAATGAACTTGACTCAGTTGTTGACCTCAGCTGACCACAGATCTGTATGGGGGTGAGGGACAAACACAGAGCTAACACAAGGTCATTGCCTAGTTATCCAGCATGAGAACATGGTTACGGACTAATGGCCAGCACTTTGTAGAAGCGGGGTTATCTGCAGGAAACACGTGCAACATCCAGGCTGGTACTTAAAGGGTTTAAAGGTGGCATTATTCAGAGGTATGATACCAAATGTTGTAGTGATACCAAAGGCTAGCAACAAAGCCCTTCATTGTCTGCTCTAGGCTGAGGCTGTCACCCCTAGGCTGAGGGGTGCTGGGAGTGAAAAAGGTGGAAGCTATGGGAAGGGGTTACTGATGGGAACTGTGCCCTAAGCTTGAGGGGCATAGTCAGCTCATAGCAACCATACTGTTTAGAACTGAGTGTTTAAAGGGGACTTACTTCCTTTCCTTTCGCTTGCTCCCTCCCTCCCTCCCTCTCTCCCTTCCTCCATCACACCCTTCCTCCCTCCCTCCAATCTCTGGCCAGGTTTCCCCACTGGCCAAATCCTACCCAAAGTTAAGCACAAGGGAAGCTGCTGATACAGCCATAGAGGTGGACCTTCTAGGGCCTAGAGCTGGACAGAGGGTGCAGAGTATAGTGGAAGGGCAATGGAACATACTCAGTACTTGTGCTTAAGGGTGACTTTACAAATAAAAATGGCTTGTGCTTTCCTTATCATTCAGTTCTAAATATTTCATAATTTCATTGTCATTTCCTCTTTAACCCATAGATGATTTAGAAGTGTGTTTTTCAGTTTCTCAACCTATCAGAGGTTTATGTTTGTCTTGTTGACTTCTAATTATACTGCATTGTGGTCAAGATCATGGTCTGTAAGATTCTTTGGAATGTGATTTGACTCCCTCTGTGGCTTTGCACATGGTCATTTGCTGTACCTCCAGGCTGGGCAGTTCGCCTGGTGAAGAGTGAAAAGCATAGGCTCTTACATGGTGGGAAATACAGATGCTACATTTTAAAGGAGCTTTAGAAGTTTCCAGCTCATTCATAAAGACCCCAGGCATCTGCTGCAGTATAAGCTGATGGGATGGTAAGTGGGGGTTAGAAGCTAGAGATGCCTCAAATACCTGTATCAGCTTCTAGTGGCTATTGGTTTAAGCTGGAGAGATTGTCTTTTTCCAGAAGGTTGTTTTGGCCAAGAAAACCCGACCTTAAGGTCCTGCTTTTACTACACATTAGCTTTGTGACCTTGGGTTACTTCTGCCTCTCTGATGGTATGTGGTTACCCTGCAGCATGCACTACATAACACAGTCTCTGTTCTCTGCCACTGTTCCCTGCCTCCTGAGTGAGACAAGTGGCTCAAATAAGGTCCTATCTCAGAAGATTGGTTGCAGCCTTTGAGGACCTACAAAGGGGAAGCACGCTTTTCCATTGCACAGCCTGGACACCTCATTTTTATAAAACTATATGCAGAAGGAAAAAAAATGAGTGCATATAAAAACTGGTAAGATGTAAATAAAGTCTAGTTTTAATTAACACTGTATTAATGTCAATTTCCCAACTTTGCTAATTATACTATAGTTATGTAAGAAAGTGTGATTAAAGAGTATATAGGAACTCTGTGTACTATTTTTGCAACTGCTATACGAGTTTTAAATTATTAAAAATAAAAACTGACTTAAGAGATATATCCAACTGTAAGGTTTGGATCTTTAGGTCCTGATTTGAACAACTTAAAAAGGTCATGGGGCAACTGGGGAAATTTGAATATGATGGTGCATCTGATAAAAGAAATTATTATTTGTTTCAGGATATTTTTTAAGTACTTCTCTTTTAGAAATCTACACAGAAAGTATGTATGGATGAAACAGTATGATGTTTCGGATTTGGAGGGAAGTAGGTTAGGGTAATAAGTGAAACCAGATTATCATTTGTTGAAAAAAAATTTTTAAAAAGATTTATGCATACAAGACCTGGGGTACAGGCCAGAGGTGCAGGGGGTGAGAGGATTCAGCAGAGATGGAGTGGGAACAGAACAGGTGGGTAGACACTGCTGAGGGGAGCAGTGAGCAACACAAGAGAAGTCTGCGTCACCATGTGGGTCACCTTCCCAGCCCAGTGATCAAACTCTGCTGCAGTGGCTGTGGATGCTTCATAGTGATGCCCCTTAACCCTTTGTGACGCCAGGGAGGCCCTATTTGTTGAAAGTTTTGACATTGGGTGATAGGGACTTGGAGTCATTATACTATTGGCTCTAATTTTGCAATGTGTGAAAATTTCAACAACAAAAGTTGTAAAAAGAAACACAGGAGGGTTTTTGTTTGTTAATGGTCATACTAGTATACACCAATGTAAAATCTCAACAGAAATGAAAGAAATGGGGAACATACAAAGGGAAGCTTTCTGGGCCGCTTACAGAGATTTTGTTTGAATATCTCTGGGGTGGATCTGGGAATGTGCTAGTTAGCAAACTCCCTAAATGATGTTAATGTGGAAGACTAAGGTTTGAGAATCTCTTCTATAGACTAAATGTTTCCCTCCAAATTTATGTTGAAACCTACCCCACAAAGTGATAGTACTTGGGAGGTGGGGCTTTTGGAAGGTCATTAGGTAGTAAGGGTGGAGCCCTCACAAGTGGGATTAGTGCTCTTTAAGGGAAACACCCCCCACCCACCCCCCCAGCTCCCTTCCACCCTGTGAGGGACACAATGAAAACACAGTCCTTAGCCCTTAGCAGACACAGTATTTGCCAATGCCTTGATCTTGGATTTCCCAGCCTACAGAAATGTGAAAAGTAAATTTCTGTTGTTTTTAAGTCGCTTACTCTATAGCCGTTTGTTATAGCAGCCCAAGATAACCTCTCCCAGAGGACTGGGTGATGTCTTAGTAATAGTAGTAAATGAATATAGTCTTAACATCTTAGAGAGGCAGTATGGTGGGGTGGAAATAACAGCTCTGTCTTATTCATTCATTCATTCATTTCATAGTATTTTTTTTTTAAAAGATTTATTTATTTATGCACACAAGCACTGGGGTACAGGCCAGAGGTATGGGGGGGTGAGAGGATTCACCACAGAGAGCAGGGAGCAGAACAGACAGATCAAC
>JAGFMF010012100.1:93208-165365 GCA_019455555.1 Galemys pyrenaicus | reverse complement strand
AGGGGAGCAGCGGGCACAGCAGGAGAGGTCTGCTGCGCCATGTGGGTCCCCACCCTGGCCGGCAGCAGGGATCGAACTCGTGCTGCAGTGGCTGCGGTTTGCCCCATAGTGCGTTGCTTAACCCACTGCGCCACCAGGGAGGCCCCTCATTTCATAGTATTTACTGAGGGCTCATTAAATGTCAGAGACTGTACTTGGCCAGGTGCAGACCTTGCCCTTGCTTTGTGGGTGATAACAAAGGTCTCCATCTTCTGAAGAACTTCCTTTTATTAGGCCCAGGCATCTGAGATTGCAGAAGGTCATTAATAACCAACAGTGCAGGAAGGGTCCTTGGCTATCAGTCTAATCTCCTCAGAGCACATGAGAAAACCAAGGAACAGGGAGAGAAAGGGATACATAATGATAATCAAAACCATACAGTGAACCCTCTTATTATATAGAGGGTTCTTGAATGTGTTTGAAATGTGCTGTCTTATTTCTTCCTGTCATCGACCCTGGGTAGAGTTGCTGTCTTGCCCTCCAGAGGGAGGGTTAGGGGACAGAAAAGAAAAAAGGTGAAGGGACAGGGCATGTTAGGATGACATTTCTCTATGGGGGAACCAACTCACCCCACCTCAGTGAGGGCCACTGGTACAAAAAAGTCTTAGTGCTTTGAAGAGATGATCTTTTGTCGAGCTTATGGGATTCTGGCTTCTCCTTTGGACTATAAACTCAGAAAAGTGGGTTTCTGTTTATTTTACTTCTTTCTTGGAACCTGGTAGCCACAACTGACCTGACAAGGAACTTTCTAGTTTACAAAGTGCTTTCATCACTCTGGTCATTTTTGAATCCTGAAACAACCCTGGGATATGAGTATTGGTTTCAACAGGTGAATGACTTGGCTAAGTAGCAGAGCTGGGATGCAAATCGAGGTCCTCTAACTCTAATCATATGTTGCCCCCAACCCTCACGGCCTGAGTGCTTGGCAGATTACAGCTATCTCATACAACCCACCAATAAGTTAGGGGAAGAATAACCAATCATTTTCAGAATGAGGCCTAGACAATTTTCTACAAAAAAGTACCAACCCCTGGGAAAGTAGATGATAATGTAGACATTTGTGCCTGGATCCATGTTAAAGCAATTAACAGTATTAAGTTCATCAACCACCCAGTGTAAACTGTCACCTACTTGGATTTCTTGCTTTCTATCCCCTTGTAAAAGTCTGCTTGGGCAGGTCATACTCCACACTTTCTATAGATAGTACCCAAGAGAAAAACCATTTAGTGTGAGCTATGGGTAGAAGAGGAGAGATAGGAAGGAGACCAAGTACAGAGAGGAAAAGGGGTTCAGGGAAAAAGACAAGAGGTAGATCACCACTGAGAAATCCAGAGTTTCCCTGATATTGACAGCAATTTCCTCTTCACAGAGATGCCCAGAGGACACAGTGCAAGGTGCTGGCTCTGAGACAAACCGGAAGGGCTAGAAAGTTCTGGCCAATCAATCCCAGCTTCCAGCTGAACTCTGTTGCTGAGTTCTCATCTATTCCCCATCATTGCTGCCTACTCGGCTCTTTAAATGTCATCCCCTTCTGCTCCTTCACCATGGGCAAAAGCAAATGGAGAGCTTCAGCCTACAGAGGCAACACACAGTTTTCTAGGTGGTGACAGGGGCCAGGCACAGATAATCCCAGGCAACAGATAACCCAGCATTGGCTTGAGGGGTGATTAGCCTGGGAAATTCTCAGTTCTCACAATCAAACAAGGCAGCCATCTGAACGCCAAGAGCCTGGGAAGGTCTCTGCTTTTCTTACGGTTCAACTTCCTCACCCTAAACATGCTGGGAACAGGTAGGCTCAGCCCAGAAATCTCCCCTAAAAGCAGACAATAACCATTTAAATCCTTTCAGATATTTTCCTGTGGGTTGCTCGGTACCAAAGTGCAAAGAAAATGTGCAACAAAGAGAAGAATATTGCTACCAATACCACATGTGATCTCAGGGAATCACTTCCCCTGATTTGGGACTTTTTCAAGGACTGTAAAATAAAAGTAAAATCACTAACTTACTGCGATGGTTCGCAAAACAGGCTGAGCTTTGGAATTACCTGACGAATTAAAAAAAAAAGTTTTCCTGCCCCATCCCAGATCAACAGTAGCAGCAACACCCATATTTCAGTAGCAAGGCCCAAGACTCAACACCCTTGACAAGTTCTTTGGGTGGTTTCTTTTAAACTGTAAACTGTTATGTCTGGTGAGTTGACAAGGAATTAAGGAGAGGCTATAGCTAAGAACAACTGGTCTCAGATAAGCCATCCACAGGTAATGAGATGGGTTCTGCACCTTGGTCTCGAACTCTTAAGTGTTCCCTTGCTTATGACTCAGATGTCACTTGCCTATCTGTCTTCTTTTGCTCCTCCCTTCTCTGGTGCAGGTGTAGGCACTGGGTCCAGTTGGAGATAAAGGAGAGAGAAGTTGTGCTCATGCCAACCTATATGATCAGGTCTGAATTTTATCCAGTCTCCCCTCGTTGCTCCTACCCACCAGCTGTGAATCCAGTTTTGAGATTTCCAAATTCTTAATGCCAAGCTCTCTGGCATGATTACTAATATTTGAGCCTCTTTAAATTCCTGGAAAATAATTTCTGAAAATGGCAACATAGTGCAGGAAAAATAGCACAATAGAAACTTGTGTTCTAGAAGCAGAAAGTCAATGTTTCAGAAGCAGAGGGTCCCACCTCCTGTAGACAGATATGTGTCTTGAAAGGTAAAATACTTAATCTAACAGCTATTTTGAACTTTTACTACGTGTAACATACTCTACATAAACTGTACCACTTAACCCTCTTCTTAAATCTTGAGAGAGGGCTAATATTTTAAATTTACAGATTAGAACACAAAAGCTCAGGAAGAGTGAATAGCTTGTTTAAGGTTAGTGAATAAAAGGCAGAGTTGAATTTTAATTTAGATCTTACTCTTAACACCCACGATGCTGTCTTTGTAATGTTGTCATCTGTAAAATGGGAGTAATATTATCCTCACAGTATTGTTGCAAAGATCAAATGAAAGAAATTTAGGTAGTAGAACAATCAGCTTAAGAGGGTCTTTTAGGAGTCATTCAACAAATAAGGGTCAGCAAAACACCTCAATGTTTCCTCCATTTACCGGCAAAATCAGAGTCAAAATAGAAGATTTGTCAGCTACTTCCCACCTGACCAGAGAGTCAAGGTCAAAATGGGAGAATAAATGTGGGTTTAAGACATAAGAATGCAGGGCCTCCCTGGTGGTGCAGTGGGTTGAGCAACGCACTATGAGGCAAACCACAGCCACTGCAGCATGAGTGCGATCCCTGAGGCCAGCCGGGGAGGTGACCCACATGGCATGGCAGACCTCTCCTGCCTCGCCCGTTGCTCCCCTCAGCAGTGTGTTTCAGTCTATCTGTCTGTCTTCCTGTTCTGTTCCCCGCTCTGTCTCTGATGGGTCCTCTCACACACACCCCACCTCTTGCCTGTACACCAGCTTTTGTATGATAAATAAATAACTCTTAAAAAAAAAGTAAAAGAAACAAGAATGCAAGGTGGGGATCCATGCCAACTCAGGAATGTAGGAACAATACCAACAAAAATGACCTGGGCATTACAGCGGACCATAGTCAAATATGACTCAGCAGTGGTGTTTCAAGCCATGGTGTGTGTGTGTGTGTGTGTATGTATGTGTGTGTAAGCAAAGGAATGGCATACCCATAAATCTGGCCACAAATAAGTATTCTTAAGGTCTCAGCACTTACGGTTGTCTTTACCTGATACATCCCCCCAACTCAAGTATTAGCTGTCACCTCTGCAGAGAGTGCGCTCCAAACCATTACATTATTGCCTCTTCTTTACATTCTATCACATTAAAAATGTTTAGGACTGCCACTATTGAAATAATCTTATTGGTTTAGTCATTTGTTTTCTTCACAAAAATGTGCTCTAGAACAGGCGTCATGTTTGTCCTGTATATGTCTGTATCCCCCAGTTTCCTATAACTATGCTTAGCATATAATAGGTGCTGAATAAATGTCAATGAATGCTGAATTGAAGCTAGATCAAATGAGAGGGAGGTGCTCTAAGAGTTAGCAAAGGTCAGTAACGTGGAGAGTGCAAAAATAACATGTGGATCCTGCTTCCAAAATGGTTGGAGAAGCAGCAGCAGCATAAACATCCTCAAAAAGATGAGGCAAGCTATGACCAGGTGCTAAATGTAAGGCAAAGAATCATAGGCAACACAGAAGTGGTGGCAGGAACAGAGTTCGAGAACAGGGATAATCCTACTTTACCTTTCTGTCTGCACCTAATATGGTGGTTGAAGAGTAGGTTGTGAGCAACTACTGTAGAGCCCTGAGCGGACAGTTCACCAAAGTGATGCCAGTGGACAAGGTGAGATACAGAGACTTCATGTATAACTTGGTATCTTGGTTTTCAAATATTTGTATTCAGTAAGTTCATGGTCTATGTATTTGAGGAGAGTCTCTTAAATTCACAGTATTAAATACAGGCGCACACAAAACAAGAGAATGTTTTGGCTAAAATCTATGTCATTTATTTATTCAACAAACAACCGAGTACCTTCTATGTTCTAGACCATGTCCTTGGCACTGACACATGGCACTGAGATAAACCCTGGCTCTCAAGGAGCTCACAGTCTAGCGGAGAAAAGGGACATGAAAATAAACATTATATAGAGTATGCAGAAGGAACCACTGTGGTAGGTGAAAAGGAACATAGTCCTAAGATTAATGTCCACGGGAAGAATGATCTGGCTGATGGGCATTTTTTGTGAAGAAGAGCTAAGACAATGGTTCTTAGTGTGGCTGGCTCACTACCTACATCAGAATCAACTGGAGCACATATCAAAATAGATTGCCCAGTGCCTTCTGCAAAAACTGACTCAGCAAGTTGAGGGTCTGGGACTTGGTAATGTGCATTTTAAAGTTCTCTAGGTAATTCTACTACAATTTAGAGCTTGAGAACCTGTGACATAAGGTTTGCTCTTTAAACTGGAATCAAGAATGATCTGCACATCTGAAATGCTAACTCGTGTTTGCTCTTTAATGAGAGGGAGTAGGAGTAGGGAAGAGAAAAGGGTTTGATATTAAACTGTTACAGCCTATATATGTTAATTTAATTCTCACAATAATCCTATGAGGTAGATATCATCCCCATTTTTTACAGATGAAGAAACAGAATTAGAGAATTTAAATAATTTGTTCAACACTATAGAGTGAATGAATGCCAATTCAGTTAACTCCCAACTCACTTAACTCTAAGGCCTACCCACTTCCTATAGCAGCATTCACCAGGAGACAAATTTACTGATCAAATGTTGTAATTTTCATTTGGTTCTTTGCCAGATCTTGCTATTGCTACAGTACAATATAAAGAATAGCCAGATGGTACTCTGATCATGTTCAGTGTAACTGTCCAAGGATACATCCTTCTTTGGCAAGTGGGGATTTAGGGTAAAGCTGGGAGGAACAATAAAATGAGCAGCCAGTTCTTATTTCTTTTCCCATCATTTTCTCACCGCTGGTGGAAATGTTATGAGAACATACCATGGCTTAGAACTGGGTCCATCTGGAGGGAAAAGCAAACATAACCGGATGCCCACAACAGCAACTCCATCTGATTTCAAAGATCCCCGAGACTCAAAACACCCACACTCAAGTTTCTTCAAAAAATGAACTGTCAGACTGAGGTGATGGTGCACTGATGAAATGGTGGTGGGAAGTCCATGGGGACCACAATTTATGTCAATATATATAAATAAAGAAAAAAAATTTTAAAGAAAAAATGAACTGTCAGAGCAAGAGGCAGACCCAGAGTTTGCATTAGGAAATAGCTTAATTGTCAGAGAAACTGTGAAAGACTAGCAACTTTTCCAGATTGTTAAACAAACACTATCTGTCTCTCCCTACACACAGACTCCCATGTGCAACAAAATACACAGGTCAGAAAATAATGGGCAGTCCAAACCTATTTAAAGAGCTTGGGGATAGGCCCAACCAATAAAAAGTCTTCCGTGATCAAGAAAATGAACCACAAATATTGGTTAAACTCTCACCCAACGTAATCAGTGATCTATAACCAGATATTAGGCAGCAACAGCAAAGTGGAACATGACAGATCAAGAAAAGGAAATGCACAGTAAACGTGGCTGACAGAATACTTGGGACCTCAGCTTCCAAAGGCTTATGAGTAACCATCATCCTCCTCTAGCACTGAACTTGGAGTTACAATAGGATATGTAAGCCAAACACAGTTTGCAGTGTTGGGAAGCTCTGTTCTTACTTTTGGTGTTTCAAGCAACTACTTGAATCCAAAGATGAGTTCTGATCAAATTAGCCCACAGCAGTAACACATGGACCACACACAACTGAGATTTCATTATGTAGTGTAACAAAGATGGTAAGCCAGACTTTATTTTATTGCTACATTTTCCCCACACCCAATCTGGGGACATTTACTTCCACCTACTTTTTTATGCAATACTGGCACAACTTTGAGTTGTTTAAAAAACAAAAGAAAACATGCAAATCTGGACTGATCCTATCCTTACAAAAGTGTTGACTTATTTACTCTGCACTTATTCACCTAGTTCAAATACACCTCCTTCTAACAGGCAGAGTCAAGGAGCAGATGCCATAGACTGTGGTTTAATAAAATACAGGCATTGTACCTGTGTGGTTATCTACACCTGAAATCTAGTGCGACTCTAAATCAGCTACACTTTAAAGGCAACTTTAAGGGGCATAGAGGTGAAGTCTTAATCCTGATGGCAAGACCTAGTTGTTCTAGAATCAAAATAGGATATTTGGGTTATACCTTTGGCCAGCCAAGTGGTGCACAGGAGAAATTTAGAAATCCTACACCTAACTACAGCATGTCTTGAAGCTTATTATTCTGTCATAAGTTTATAAAGATGAGGAACTAATCATCTGCAAGCTGTGACATCAAAACGGCCAAAATGCAAACGTATCATTACATGTAAAGACAAGTCAACCATCCTGTGGATCCTTGGCCGTCTCTGGTTAGGAACTTAAACATTTAAAAAAGGAAACTTCAAGTATGCTGGGAGATAATTATCAGAATGTTTGGGTACCTTCATTCCTGAATATCAAGTAATATGGCTCGCCTCCATGATTACTCCTTAGAGACTGATCATTGTAGATGTGGAGCTTCCTTCCGAGAGTTCAGAGGGGTGGGTGGCTCTAGATTCTCCAAGGCTGAGCAGACTCTATAAGCAAACCCTTTCAGCTCTGAGTTTTATCCTGGTTCTGGACACATTTCAGTTCTGCTCCAAGACCACTTTGCTCCAATTCAGCGATGACAGACATATATTTGAACTCATTTGGTTTGAAGTTAAAGGTTTCCACTAACCCGTAGGTCTCTTTACGATCAGTAGCATAGAAGAGCTGAACCTGGCTGGCAATGCACTGCGCCTCAGCAACACTCTGTAAGATAAAAAGAAGGGTGAGATCTTTCCCAGCACTTGGCTGCCAAGTTTGAAGTCTGAGTTTTGTGGTGAGCAGGGGCCCTTACCCAAGAGTCACTGCTTCCAGAAAGCTTCCCTGACTCCTCTAGCTCCTCTGTCTTCTCTACTGTGAATTCCTCAAAGTATGTGCTTGCTTTATATCCCTGGTACATAGTGACATCTGGTAAATGGCTGCTGAATAAATTAATGCTTATGCTTGAAATTTCTCTTTCATTTACTTCCTTAAATAGCTATTAGGTGTGTCTCAAGAGTGAGGGGGATAAAAAGCAAAAGAGCAACAGTAACTAACCAGATCCAAGAACCAACCTGTGAGTATTAAGTTATTGACTAGTCAGAGAAACTCTTGAATAAAACATGTTTCTGGTACCACCTCAGTCAGAGAACTAGTGTCAAAACCAGGTGTGTTTTTAAAAAATTTTAGCTTTAAAATTTGTCCACCATTTGTCCCTTTGGTGGTGCTTAGTCTCCCTTTCCTAGAGAGTATGCTATACTGAGCAACTTGCTGCTAACAAAAGGAACATGTGGAATGATGGAGAGTGACTTCTGCTATAAAGTCATAAAAGACCATCTCTCTTGAATCACTTGCTCTGGGGAAAGTCAGCTGCCATCTCATGAGGACATACATTCAAGTAATCTTAGGAAGAAGCCAGTGCAGTAGAGAAAGGCAGTCTCATAACAGCAGCTCTATGAGTAGTGACACTCTCAAAACTTGTCAGAATTACCTCAAACAACTCTAAACTTTTGCTTCCTGTATGTTTTTCAGTTCTAGTTGGTCAGAAGCACTTTTTCATTATCCCTGTGTTCATATGGCCAAAACCAAACCCCAATAGATAATGGAAAATTACCACTAAAACTCACTTTCAGAACTGTGCTGTGTCTAGCTATGGAATGATGGAGATGAGTTTATAAATACGCTAGGCTGCTCTCTCTCCATTTCCTCCTGTGGGGCTTTCAGGTCATTTCTTACAAGCAGGCACTAATCTCTGAGACTAGATCTTCAATCAAAAGTCTTTTTCCAAAGTGCTGGCTATTTCAAATTAATAGAATTTTAGAGCTGGAAGGGGCCTCAGAGATCAGCAGTACTCATTTAATAGGTCTGGAAACCAAAGCAGATGAAGTTCAGGGATAGGCCCAAGGTCATGTGCTAGCAAATGGCAGAGCCAGGACCAGATCTCTGGACTCCCAGGCTGGTACTCCCTCCACTTCATCTGATACTGTATCTTGTGAGGCAAGATAATTAAGATTGTCAAGGTCAATAACTCTACTTCATCAAATTTTACCTTTCTTATACTCAAACATGCCTCAAGAACAAACAATTTCTAAAGTGCATCACTATGATCTGAGGCAGATACCACTACTCTCTGAGCCTCTGCACTGCAGGGCTTCCGATAATCAACTTCTATTTGAGGCAGAGGATGGTGGAGGTAGAGGTAATTTTAGCTGTGTTCACTTTAAAATAGTGCAGTTCAAGCTACAGGATCTTAGGGGCTCTGAGTAGATGCTTCAGATGACTTTACCTGTTTCAGCTGTTATATCCTAGGGTTTACATGCCTAGATTTCATTTGCATAAAGACTTCTGATTACTAGTTTGAAGTATGGTGGGCAGGAAGATTAAGACACAGGGAGATGTATACAGCTAGCTGTCTGTCATGGAGGCTACGGAAAGCATACACCCCCTCTGTAGTCACTCCCTTTTGTTCTCTTAATTCTTAACACTAAGTAGTGGTTTTGAAGCTTTTCTAAGATCCAAGATAAACATTAATTCCCTCAGTTGCTCAAAAGTTGATAAGGCAACAAATCTGATTTCTCCTTTTCTTTTGAGCTTCAAATTTATAATCAATTTACCAATTCCTGCACATTTTATATATAGCCTGTATATTTCTGGGGTCATTCTTTTTCCTCTGTCCCTACTACTGTTACTTTAGTTTAGGTCTTTATGACCTGTTGCCAAGAATATTACAATTGTCTTCTAAATGATTATACTGATGAGGCTATACATTAAAAATGTTTAGGAAACAAATAATTAAGGTTAATGGTCTTAAAGTCCAACTTTAAACAGGCCCCTCCCTGTTAAAAACTATTTAATGGCTCCTTGTGCCCTGAGGATAAAACCAAACCTCTAAACACAACTAGCCAAACTTCCTTTTTTTAACACCAATGATACCAAAGTGTCCACAATACCCCAAGTCATTTCATACCTCCCAGCACTTACTTATGCAGTCCTTCTGGTGGAACAACCCCCTATTTCTCTTTCTTCTCATCCCCCCACTCTTTCGTCTGGTTAAACTCCTGTTTATCATTGAAGGTTCAGCCCAAATGTCATCTCCAGGAATTGTTCTTCTTCCTTCTGTGCCAAGTATCCCTTCTGTCTACCACCAGAAACTGTGCCTATCTCTACCCTACCATTTACTGCATTCCAATGAAATTATCTATTGACACACATGTAGAACGAAATAAAGGTAGGTATCTAAATATTCCATTACATTTTCTGAATTAAAGTGAGTTAGTTCAGAAGAAATCTCATTTCCATTCATTTATTTTATAGTATTTGGAAATTACATGCTTAAAGTGCAAACTTGGGGCCTCCTGGTGGCGCAAGGGGTTAAGTTGCAGCACTATGAAGCTATCTGCAGCCATTGCAACATGAGTTTGAACCCTGGCCAGGGAGGTGACCCAAAAGGCATGGCAGACCTCTCTTGCCTTGCCCACTGCTCCCCTCAGCAGTGTATTTCAGTAGATCTGCCTGTTCTGTTCCCTCCTCTATCTCTGGTGAATCCTCCCATCTCCTACTCCCCATCTGGACTATACCCCATTTCTTTTTTTTTTTTTTTTTAAAGATTTATTTATGCATACAAGCACTGGGGCACAGGCCAGAGGTGTGGGGGGGTGGTGTGAGAGGATTCACCACAGACAGAGCGGGGAGCAGAACAGGCAGATCAACGGAAGTACACTGCTGAGGGGAGCAGCGGGCACAGCAGGAGAGGTCTGCTGCACCATGTGGGTCGCCCCCCTGGCCGGCAGCAGGGATCGAACTCGTGCTGCAGTGGTTGCGGTCTGCTTCATAATGCGTTGCTTAACCCACTGCGCCACCAGGGAGGTCCCTATACCCCATTTCTTGTATGCATAAGTAAATAAATCTTTTTTTTTAAAAGTGCAAACTCACGCATGAATATGCAGGGGATCACAAATTTCTAACACATTTCTAAGTTTCCCATCTCTGAATCATGTACCTTTTCAATAAATTCTAATGTGTTTAGTTCAGTACTATTTCAAACTCATAGTCAAACTGATTTATACAAGGCAAATGCAGGTTATCTGGCATACTGTTGCATGTTAGAAGGCCAAGAAGCAAATTTTGATGACAATGTGAACTGTGCAGCAGTTTGAGGCCATCAAAGTAAGGTGGTAAAAACGCCAAAGCGGAAAGGGCCTTCTCTGACCTGTAGAGACTACTTTTTATATGGTTAAAAGCTGTGCTTTTCTGAACACCAGAAAATAAAGTACAGTCTCTATGTCACTTCCTTCTGTGGTCAAATCTTAAACCATGTCATTATTGATGATTACTGCCCCTCCAAATCTCAATTTGAAATGTCCACATTTTGTGTACTATTTCCTATCTTTTAAATTTACTCTCAACTTCAAAAATTCCTTTAACTTCAACCAGGACTCATAATTTTTCTAGATCACAAGTTGGAAATACTTTCTATAGAGGGATAAACAGTTAATATTTAAGGCTTTATGGGCCCTGTAGTCTCTGCTGCAATGACCCAGCTCTCTGTTGTAGAGCTAAAGCAGTCATTGATAATAATGCATGGCTGTACAAAACTTTATTTACAGATACTGAGATCTGAATTCCATGATTTTCACAGGCCATGAAAGATCACTGTTCTTTAGTTTCTCGCTTTAACCATATAAAGATGTAGAACACATTCCTAAGTCATAGGCCTTCTAAAAACAGACAGTAGGTTGGATTTGGCTCAGATTACAGTTTGCTGACTTCTGCTCTACAAAACAATTTCGCATTTTCTCTTTTCCATTCAAATGTCTAACACTTATTTTTCCACCCTCATTCTCGGCTGATGACCTTTATTTTTCTAAGAAATCTGGTGAGAATTTCTATAAGCTACTGCCATTTCTATTCATTTAACTGTATTTGTATCCTTATATTTCTCTCCTGTTATTGTTTTTCTGGTAAAGATCAACCGTTCATTCCTAGACCTATTTAAAATACCACTTCAACAATTTTTCCTGCATTATCACTACTTCTCTCTCTACTGTATCTTTCCCTCAGTATACAAATACAATATTAGATCTCTCATATTTGAAACAAAACAAAAAACACTGCCTTCATGTCTCCCCCTCTACCTAATGCCTTTTTCTCTCTTCCTTTGAAAAAGTTGCTTATGCTCACTTTCTAAGTTCGTTTCCCATCCTCTCTTAAATGTACCCTAATCATGCTTTTATTCTATCACTCTTTTAAAACTGCCCCCATAGGGCCTCCCTGGTGGCGCAGTGGGTTGAGTGCCATACTGTGAAGCATCTGCGGCACAGCAGTGCGCGTTCCATCCCCAGTCAGGGAGAGGACCTACATGGTGCAGCAGATCTCTCCTGCCTCACCCGCTGCTCCACTCAGCAGTGTATTAAAGTTGATCTGCATGTTTTGCTCCCCGCTCTGTGTCTGGTGAATCCTTTTAGCTCCTGTGACTCTGGCCTGTACCCCTGCTCGTGTGCATAAAAAAATAAAACTTAAAAAACAAACAACCCCCCCAAAAAAACCCCTAAAACTGCCCCCATAAAGACTTCCAAGCTATGAAATTTAGTAAATTTTCAGTCCTCATCTCATTTGCTTTACCAGCAAGTGAGATGTGGCCAGTTGAGCACTGCTTATTCCTTAAAACATTGTATCTTAGCTTTGAGGACATTCTACTATCTTAGTATCCTTCCTATCTCCATTTTAAAAAAAGATTTATTTATTTATGTGTACAAGAACTGGATACAGGCCAGAGGTGTGGTGGGTGAGAGGATTCACTAGAGACAGAGTGGGGAACAGGAAGACTGAAACACACTGCTGAGGGGAGCAGTGGGTGAGACAGGAGAGGTCTGCTGTGCCATATGTGGGTCACCCCCCTGGCTGGTGGCAGGGATTGAACTCATGCTGCAGTGGCTGCGGTTTACTTCATAGTGCACTGATTAGCCCACTGTGCCATCAGGGGGCCCCCTTCTTAAATCTTGTTTATACTTCTTATCTCCTCAGGATTCAGTTCTTAGACCCCTTCTCTATTCTGTTTTCATTTACATCCTTGGTAATTTCATTCAATTTCAAGGCTTTAAATAACAATCTGTAAACTGACAACTTTTATCTTCAGCCTGGATCTCTCTGCTGAACATCAGGTTCATTAATCTAACTACCTATTACTTGGATATCTAATAAGCATATCAGATTTAATGTGTCTAAAACTGACTTCTTCTCAAACCTGTCCTCCTGTAATCGTGTCTATCTCAATTAATGACAATTCCATTCTTTTGGGTAGGATTTGGGGTGACTTCCAGTTGAGTGTGATGGGTGGAAACATGGAAGAAATGAGATTGAACAATTTCAGGAGTAACAGACAACAAAGTAGAGTCCTAACAATGTCTGAGACTTGGATCTTACTGCTACTGTGAGATGATAGCCTAATGTCATCACCTTTTCTTTTTCCACATGCAGATGATTGGGGTCAGGGGGAGGAGGGGGAAAAAAGTATCACAATGAAGACTCTCAGGGGCAAGGGGCACTAAATGCCCATTTTCTTGAGTACATCCTAAATGTAAACCCTGTTAGATAAATGCAGTTAACTGAAAAAGGGCTAGACAAACAGGTTATATAGTAATCATAAAACCACTCCTGGCATTGGATATATATAGAGCACATACAATGGACATTATTACCTATGGGCATAGGGTTGGTGCATGATCCCTGGGAATGGGAAAAGAAGGAAGGAAAATCCTTATATATAAGTAGTATATATGAATAGTGTGGAGGAAGATAAAAGGTTCTAAACTATTTTAGACTTTGAACTCTTTCTTATACCTAAGAAACCATTTACTTGTTTGCTATCATCTGAAACTCCTAGATAACTCTTGACCAGATGACTCTTGCAGTGAGAATTAATGGATTTTAGAATAATGAAGGAAAAAAAATCCCAGTGGAAGTCATTATTGACAAAGGTCTTTAAAGCAGAGTGAGGGAGCCACTAAAGAAGTATAGCCTTTGCCATCCCACCCCAAGAAAGGGAAAAATGTTTAGGGAAAAAAAAAAAGAAAGAAAAAGGGAAAAAAAAAACTTAGTGAGAAAAATCACTACTTCCTAGAAAACCTTGTCAATGGTTGACAGTAAATTTTCCTGCTTTGAAACTTAGTAGCCAATCCTAATTTTAAGGAATACTTACATATCTAGAAGTCTACTTGTGATTTTTGCCTTTACAGACCCCTTTCTAAAGGCCTGAAAATTGGTGGTACTAAACAAGGTTCACTTGAAATGTGTCCTCTGGACTGTAGTCTTTAGCTTTGACTCCAAATAAAAATTCATTCTCTCTGAAAGCTCCAAATTTTCTTTTGGATGACAAAACATAGCAGGCAGAGATACGAAAAACTGTATTATGTAGCTCCCCATGTTCAAACATATTATTGGTATTTCCCTAGTATCATGAATATCCCATATGTGGGATAATAAGAAACATAAGTTGTCTCACACCAGCAATGATTTAGCTATTAAAGGAGTTCAAGTCAGATGTGACTAAATGAGTTATAAAAAGCTTTGTTTTAAAAAATTTTGGACTTTTAAATTGCAAATAAGTGATTGAGGATCCACACTAGCTTCAGTGTGGAAGAACTTGAGCAAGACAAAATTAATGTCAACTTTAAGTAAGAAAGAAGTACATGAAGGTCTCTGGAATTTTACCTCTTGTGGATTTTGGCAGAAGAATAACACCTTCTGGGCCACCAGTTATATCTAGAGGTAAATTCTTACCAGAAATGTGGAGTCCATTTCTGCTGTCATCAGCACTATGCCTTTTTCATCCTTAAGTTCAGGGTAGTGATATAAAACCAGTTGGCTGGTTGCAGCATCCCCTCGGGTCTGTAAGGAAGAACACTTATCAAGGCTCAATAAGGTACCACCACAAAATACTGCAATTTCAGAGCAATAGAAAGTCTGGAGGAAATTCTGGCTCTTAACAGCCCCTTGGGTGGCTAGTGAGCGGAAGACTGGTATGTGGAGGGAATGGTCAGGCCTGCCAAAGTACTGTGAAACTGACAGTTTGTATGGTGTTATTTGTGTCTTCAACTGAAAAGGTCTGGCTTTTTTCCCAGAAAATGTTTATAGTAGGCAGTGAATCCTTCATCATGGCCATATATTTAAAAACAAAATGGCACAAGCAGCTACCAAATCAAGTTCTAAAGAAAGCAATATGCCTATGTAATTGCCGCTTTTATGGACTAGTGCATTTCACAGTTGAAATCTAGTCCCCTTGGCTGGCTCTGAAGACTGAGCTCTTTTAAGCTGTAGCAAACAGCTGGAGAGTTTGCACATGGGTCAGAGTTGTAATGTGCATATAAAAAATATAATCTGGGTAGGGGTAGAAGGAAAAGAATAAGAACATCATAATTTCATAGGAATGGAGAGGGCAGTGGTTACCAGACTTCAAGTCCAGACTAGGAAGGAGGTTGGCTTCAAAGTTAAAGCCCACCTACAGTGTAGAAAGAAACAATTATACATCTAAAAAAAAAACCAAACTGGTTTTTATTTCTAAAAATTTCAGGAAGAGTCCTTTTAATTATCAGTATCATGCTACTGCTAGGATATATATATATATATTTTTTTTTTTAAATAGGAAAGATATATTTATTTTTCTATGTAAGTATCTAGGTATCACTAGGGCAATCAATATTAAGAAGAACATACTTCTAACATTATACTGATCGTTATACCTACCATTTGGTCAAAATTATATTCCTGGATCTTTTTCTTATATTTGTATCTGAATTTCATGAGGGCAGAGAAGTATCACAAGATCTCCAGAGGATCTGGCATAGCCCAACACATCAGCATGCTGATTGAATTAATGGGAGTCAATAACCCAGAATCAAACCCAGCTCTATTACTTATTAGTAATGTGAAACCAACTTCCCCATGTCCACTTTATTCTCTGTAAATAGAAATAATAATAGCAACCATCTCATGGATATTTGTAAGGATTAGGTGACACTATATAAAAACCTCTGACACAGAGTAAGTACATCAAATATGAGCTATCATAGTATATGGCCAATAAATGATCACTAGCTGAATTATAAAATAACTAAGTAAAATGTTGCCCTTTCATTCTATTTACTACTCCCTTTTCCCCAACTCCAAAGCCATTATGAAACTGAGGTTAATTTGTTTTCACACTCCTAGACCAAAAAAAAAAATCTAACTTCCTTTTTAAGGTTTGTTTTATAGCAAAATTTGACACTTATATGCAAATGTTACAAGGTAAGCATGCACCACTGTGACTAACCTTGAGTTAAGCCCAAGCATCAGAACTCAGAGACCATTGATGGAACTGAAAGAGGCAAAGGGGGTTGGGTGGGGTGCTACTTAGACTACATTTAGAGGCCAAGGGTGCATCCATGGGAATTCTAGGAATTCAACTATCTGAATGTATGGACCACTTCATAACTAATTAATGAAATTTTATCAAGTCTCACAGCTCCCTCACTCTTAATTCCCCATACCCTTATTCCTTCATTTTTATAAAAACTCCTGCCCAAAACCCCTAACAATTTGAAGTTTTCTACCTGTCTTCTTGATAGGTGGCCTTGCAATAAAGCTCTTTTATTTCTCATAATACTGGTTTTTATGTAAACTGGTGGTGAATCCACTGCTTGATAGCAACTGTATGTTTTTTGGGGGTCAGACTTGGCCTCCAAATACAGAATATCAATCATAGTTATAATCTTACTTATTTAATATTTGGGAATAAATCAAGGAAAAAGAAAGAAAGGAGGGGTGTTAACAATATCTATAGGATGGAAACTATGCATCTTACAAGGTTAATAAAACACTTGTAAGACATGGAGCCCTCTTTAAGGGTTAAAGAGACAACTTCAGATTAGAAAGACAACTAACTTCAGATTAAAAAGACAACTAACTTCAGGTTAAAAAGACAACTAACCATCATTGCATCCAACATACAAAGTATGACAATTCACTGATGCCATAGCAAATACTACTGGGAGTTAGCAGACATGTGCCCTCAAGCTTCAGCAAGGACTCGCAAACCTATCAAGGGGTAGGCCTTCCTCCAGGGGACAAACACAAGCCACATACCTGAATATTTATAAGTGCAGTGAAGTGGAGTTCAGTACCTGTCCATTGTCCTACAAAGAACTCATAACCTTCCCTTCTTGGTAATGCACACAGAAACTATGGGAAATAAATACATAAGGAGAGATCAACAAATAAAACCATTTTCTCTATATCCGACACCTGTATTAGTCACTGTAGTTCTTCAATATTTGATTAAAACTTTTAAAATGATGAAACTCTTATGAGAATACAAAAAATACTCACATACTTTCCAACCAATCTAAGACCGAAAGCATTAGAGATACAAGTAAAGATCTCTCAAAACCCATCCCAATTTCATTCCTATGTGTATTTGTTGCCTGTCACTCCCATCAGGTTTTTATACTTTTAATGCATAGTATATGTATATTCATAAACAAGAAAATAAAAAAGTTACTGTTTACATGTTTAAAAACCTCAATCTTATCAAATCATATGTAATCTTTTGCAATATGCATTTTTCACTTCACATTAATGCTTCTGACATTTAGCCATTTTGATAAATATAACGCAAATTCACTCATTTTCATTATTATATGAAATTACATAGAAATCCACCACAACTTATTCTTTATTTTTTAAAGATTTATTTATTTATGCATACAAGAACTGGGAACTGGGATGTAGACCAGAGACAGAGTGGGAAGCAGAATAGGAGGATCTACTGAAATACACTTCTAAGAGGAGCAGCAGGTGAGACAGAAGTCTGCTGTGCCTTGTAGGTCACCTCCCTGGCTGGGGATCGACTCATGCTGCCATGGCTGTGGCTGTCGATAGCTTGATAGTGCTGAGACTTTAACCGCTGTGCCACCAGTGAGGTCCCTACTCTTCTCTTGATAAACATTTGAATTATTTTTCAGTTTCTAAACTTTGTAATGCTAGTGAATTAACTTTTGCTCCAAATAATGAATCACTTCATATTTTATCATCTGAGGCTGATATTGGAATAAGGCTCTAAACTAAACACTAAGAAAACACTGGTTTTATGGGCAAGATGTTTAGAATTGGGAATGAGTAAAGAGGTGTGATAGAACAAAACAAAATATAACCAGTGCAATATACATTAGTCATAGAATTGTCTCCTTATTGTCAAATTTTCATATTCCTTCCATTAATACTATATGAGATAACCTCTATGCCTTATTAGGGGTAAAACATTTTTTTGGAACTTGATTGAGGTGTAATGAAGATATAATGAGTTGCATGTATTCAAAGTGTACAATTAGATTAGCTTTGACATGTATACTGTGACCACTACCAGAAACTAAAGAATATATCTATTACTTCCAAACGTCTCCCTAGTAATTCATATCCCTCTCCCCAGTTGTCCCAAAATAATCATTGACTTGGTTTCTGTCACTACTGGTCAGTCTACATTTTCTATAATCTTGTATACAATTTGTACTTTTTGGGGTTTTAGTTTCTCTCATGCAGATTATTTACTTTGTGGTCTATACATAATGCAGAAATGAGATAGTATGGAGTACGAAGAGATTGACAGAAAATACCCTGTTTGGCAACACAGATAAGGAATCCTCATGTGATAGCTAGAAACTTACCGTTGGACATGACTGAGCCCGGTTCCAGATCAAATCAAACTTCTCCTTCTGTAGGTTAGAAGTAAAATTAATTCACAAACAAGAAAACACAAAAGGCCATAATCACATTTAAATTTACCAAGATTGAACTCTCTAGCACTAAAATGTAACTAAAGGAATTTCAAATTCATCACTTACAAATTTCTCTTTTAATACAGAAGAAAAACCAGATATGTGTTTTGCTGTTTAATGTCAGACAGAATTGTGGTGTCCTAAATCCTCCAGGAGACTCTGCCAAGTGTCAGAGATATAAGTTCAATGAGTCTGTCTGAGGGAGAGCTAAGAAGGCCTGCTCAATGATTCACTATCAGAGATCTAAAGTACTATAAAAAGTACAGATTCTTTCAGCCATTGAACTCAAAAAGTGCAAGGGTATATATATCTAAGAGGTAGGAAAACAAGAGCAATAGTCTCACAATAACCAAAAGGCTTTATCCTTTTGTCTGTATGCTTTCTTTCTTAATTTACACTTATACACGTAAGCTCTGTATTTATTTTTGTACTTGATATAAATTTAAGTTACTTCCTCTTCAGGGAAAAAGAACTGAAGAAATAGCTGATAGCCAGTACCTCAAATGCCTTCTTATGGTATAAGTCAGTAGGAGGACAATTAAGTCAGAAACCAGCCTTTCCAGTCTAAGACTTCGTGTTCAAGCAGAAGTCACTGGCTATCTCTAAGACAGCAATTTAAGAAGGGAAAAACCAAAAAAAAAAAAAAAAAAAAAAGGGGGGGGGGAGCACACGCTAAGGGAAATGTCAGAAAAAGACTAAGTCAGCTCAAGGAAGGAAGGAACTTATGCTAGAGGCCCTTTCTTAAATTCCAACAGCTTGGGCGGAAAACACAAAAAAGAAATAAAAGATATTAGAAATTGCTTAGCAACATGAACTTATACCATGCTCCCTTGTCAGAGACTGACTCAAAGAGACATTTCTGAACTAGAAAGAAGGAAAACAAGAGCCATAAATATACCATATGGAGCTTCCAATCTTTGGTGCTCAGGGCATAATAAAAACCCTCAGAGCTATAAATGCAAGTTCTCAAGAGGCAATAAACATAGGAAAAGTAAAGGCAACTGCCTACTAAGGTTAGAGCCCTGACCTTCATGCTATAACACTTTCATTTTCCCTCCAAACTACTTACAGGAATAACTGCGAAGACTGTATCTTTTGTTGCAAAATACTGCTGCCAAATCTGTACAAAAAAAGAGAGGGTGTCTGTGACATGTGGGTAATCTTTTCAACCTGTACCAAGAAATGGTGACAGCTTTCACTGCTCAGAGTAATATGCTACTTGATAAAAGAGAGGAAAACTCAACATAATGCTTTTATTACTAATACATGATTACAAAAAAAGATTTAATACCACTTAATCTTCTAGATGATTAAACTGTAACTCTTAAAAACAAATTCCTGCCAGAGAAATAGATTCTATGACCTTGCTAATCATTTTTCTCAAGATGGGTCTTGTGTATAATAGACAACTTCTTTTTTTCACATCTTACTTTCCCCTCTCAAAATCATACTCCCCAGCCAACTATGGATCTTTTCAGAGAGCCAGGACATTAATCATTTAGAACCCAGAGTCTGGAGTCAGGCATAACTGGATGCAAATCTCAGCTCCAATCATTTGCTGGCTATGCTATTTCAGGCAAATTACTGAAACTAAATTACATCCAATACAATCATTGATAAAATAGCGGTAACATCAACATCACAGAAGTGTAAAGATTAGGTAAAATAATGCAGGTTTGTATTCAGCACATCAGGTACAATGAAAACCAGAGCTCAAGATGCTCTGAGGACAATAAAGGGGCACTTTACTGAAATAAGGGAACAAGTACCAGAGGAGATACATCTTGAACAATAATCAGGAGTTAGCTTGGTAAATGCAGAGGCTGGGAAGATAAGCAAGCCGGACAGTAGATAAGACACAAATGCTAAGCAAAGAATGGTAGCATCACCATAGTCAAGGTAATAATACCTGAGTGAGCTGGTGGTGAAGAATGTTAGAGTTGATCTGAATCCCTGACAAAGTTGCTTTGTCAAATTTCCCATTAAAATATGGGCCTCCAGGGTCCTCCCTGGTGGTGCAAGGGGTTTAGGCGCAGCACTATGAAGCTATCCCCAGCCACTGCAGCATGAGTTCAATCCCCAACCAGGGAGATGACCCACATGGTGAGGAAGAGACCTCTCCTGTCTTGCCTGCTGCTCCCCTCAGCAGTCTATTTCAGCTGATCTACCTGTTCTGTTCCCCACTGTTTCTGTGATTTCTCTCACCTCCTGTACCTCTGGTCTATACCCCAGTTCTTGTACACATAAATAAATCTTTAAAATAGAATAAAATATGGGATCCCAGCCAAAGATACCTACTTTTGTATGTCAAAACACTTTTTTCTTATTTAAGGACATCATACCTTGCTTACTTTCATTGAATTTATATTACTACAGTTTATGAATTAACACTGAAATCTATGAGACTGATAGAGGTTTTCTAACATAGGTGACCTTGGTTACTCAAAACTACCTTACTGAACACAAATTTGTATTTAAATTTACAGGTCTAAATGTTATTTGTCATATGATCAGGCCTCTTGGGCCTGGCTTCTCTCCCCTGCTAAAGGGCATGCTTGGAGTCCACTTTCTACTGGCACTTCTTCTCAAAGGCAAAGTTTGAGGTCTCCATGAGAGTCTGTACAAGTCTCTATTACAGAAGCTGTTTTTCATTTGTGTCCTCCACTAGGTTAAAACTCCTTGAGTGTATTCTCTCATTGATATTTAATGTTTGCTGAAACAAACGATAAAGTACTCAAAGAAACCATGGCAAGCGGCACAACCTCACAGAAAGGAACATCATGATGCAGAGTCAAACAGACAGGGGTTGAGTCCTACCACTATCACTGATCTAGTTACATAATCTCTTTAAGTTGCGGTTTCTTCAGCACCAACTTTACAAGGTGGTTATGATAGCTTAATGAAATAGTGCCTAGGAAGCACTAAGTACAGCACCTGACACATAGCTGACTGCTTTTATTATTTTCTCAATATTCCTATAATACAGTTCAAGGACCACTAAAAAATGCCAGTAGCTTATGACAGTCTAGAGCAAACAGAATCAGACAGGGAAATGTAAACAGCAACGCAAATCAAGGCACATGGAACGACAGACAGGACAATCTTGTCTGAGAAGCTTCCTATAACAATGGAGGACTCTGAATACCAAGGAAATGGGAAGTCACTGAATAGTCATGAAGTTACTAACATAATATTTATTTTTATTCACTTATTTGAAAATATAACACTTTCTGGGCCTCCCTGGTGGCGCAGTGGGATAAGCAGCACACGATGAAGCGGGCCGCAGCCACTGCAGCACGAGTTCGATCCCTGCTGCCGGCCAGGGGGGGGACCCACATGGTGCTGCAGACCTCTCCTGCCTCGCCTGTTGCTCCCCTCAGCAGTGTGTTTCAGTCAGTCTGCCAGTTCTGCTCCCCACTCTGTCTCTGGTGAATCCTCTCACCTCCCTGGACTCTGGCCTGTACCCCAGCTCTTGTATGCATAAATAAATAAATCTTAAAAAAAAAAAAAAAAGAAAAGAAAATATAACACTTTCTGTGCCACTTACTAGTTTAAGTGTTTTCCAAATATTAAGTCATTTAATTCCCCCAAATCACTCTATGAGGTAAGTACTATCAGAACTTTATAGATAGGGAAACTAATGGCCAGAAAGGTTAATTACCTTATCAAAGTCATTCAGCCAGTAAGTAGCAGAGATAGGACTTAAAACTGGCAGTTTGGTTTTAGAGTCTGTGTTCTGAGATACACTACTTTTCTCCATATGAAACATGAAGAGGATTCATCTTGTAAGGATACTATAGGGGAAGAGGGAGGGGCAAAATAAGAGCAGGGAAACCTATTTAGAAAGGCAGTATAGTAATCCAGTGTAGAGCAGTGATGATTTTTTAAAAAAATGTGGGCAATAGGAATGAAAGACAAAGGGGGGAATGTGAGGTGATTAGATATAAGAAATGAGAACAAGAAAAACAGTTTTCTTCTATCACTGCTTTCATCACATTTGCTTTCTATGGCTATCTTTCATTTTGTGTAGAAAGAAGTATCAAGAAATGCAGGCTCCTTTTTGCTTTCAGATTTGGTTTACAGAGTAAACTTTTTCATAAAGTATGCCACCCATTTTTATTCATTACCTGTTTTATTTCTTCTGCAGTTTTGTCTTTCACCATCTCAATGTTAAAGATAGAACTGAGAGTCTGAATGAGAAAATAAAAGGCAATTAACTGTCACAATTAAAAAATGAAACAACAGCACTCTCTAAGTCTTGTGGGAAGCAACATTTCAGGACCATGAATCAGGCTGTCAGTAAGTAGAGAATAAAAATTAGGAAACCAGCTTGCTCAGAGGAGTTCCCAAAAACCCAGGCAGGTCCTCACAGTTCTGTTGCCCAGAGAGTTTCTATGTCATCAAGTACTTCTCAAATGCTATCTGGTTATTACTTTTAATTTAACTGCTGTTTTACAAGGGGTAGATCCTTATTCTGAAATTCAGTGAAAAATATTTTTATTTGATTTTTAAAAAACTACTTCCTATAGAAAGGAAACGTTTCATTGCGTATTCTTCACACTTTCTCTAGCACCTTTAGGACTAAGACTATTCTAGGAGTCCTACCAAAGATACAAATATTCACAAAATATTTCTCATCTCTATAGTGGAAAAATCACCTTACACAAAATCACTGAAATACAGTATGTTCAAACTTGCAGCCTCTGATTACAGACATTTCAGATGACTTCGGATTTGGATAGTGAATCAGAAACCTACCTTATCTTTAGTGAATCCTCTGTTCATAGACTGTTTGCCCAAAGTGTCTGCCTGAAATACATGAGACAGGACATTAATCTATTACTTTCTCATAAGAAAAAAGGGGCCTTCCTGGTGGTGCAAAGGGTTGGGTTGTAGCACTATGAAGCTATCAGCAGCACGAGTTCAATTCCCTGCCAGGGAGGTGACCTATGTGGCATAGCAGACCTCTCCTGCCTCGCCAGTTGCTCCCCTCAGCAGTGTATTTCAGTAGATCTGTATGTTCTGTTTCCCATTCTGTCTCTGGTGAATCCTTTCACCTCCCCCTGCACCTCCTGGCCTGTACCCCAATTCTTGTATGCATAAATAAATAAATCTTTAAAAAAAATGAAAAAGAAAAGGCCTACCTATTTAGGTGCAATGCCCAGTATCTCATTAAGTATTTGCTTTTGATAGTAGGATGGACTATTTTGAGTCTCCCACTCAATCTGTCAGTTCAAGACCACATCTTTCAGAGGGAAGGACAATCTACACCTGGGATTCTGAGATTTTTCTGCATAAACACTCCTTTCATCACTCTTAATAATACCACAGAATTATTATAAATGATACCATAGAATTCATACCCATACATTAGACAAAAATTTGGTGTAGAAAAACCTACTGGACATACTCAAATCTTTTCGGCCACATTCCTTTGTAATGGCAGCACCCTAGTGGTAGCTGTCCAAAAAGGAAAATTTCATTTTCTTAACACTTACTCACAGGTGTTTTCATGGAAATGAAAGAAATCCTCCATTTGCACAGCTGCCCTCCACCTTTCAATCACTAATTGGGGTAGTCTTTCCCTACAATGTCCCTCTAATTCATTCTTCACTTCCATTTGCACGTAAGGAAATAGTAAACTTTAGCTCCAAGTATAAGCTTATGGCATTTTATCTAATCTAAGACACCATGGATCTTAAGGTGCATCATTAGTTTATGTATCAGAAAATGATGTCAATTAAATATTAACGTAGTACTTTAACATGGCATCAATTTTAAGACAATTTTGGAGATGTTAAAGGTTTTAAAAATGTAGACTTTAGACACAAATAAGGTAATTAAAATTATAGTTGGACCTATATGCCAAAGTCTCCAGAGCAGAGTACTAAACAAAACTTTAAGTGGGTACTTTACTATTTCCCTACAGATGCACTGTGGGGACAATTTTTGTTGTTACAATAATAAAATGGATTTATGCATTTATGGGTCGGTAGGAGTGCCAAATAAGCAACAATTTTGCAGATGAATTCTCGTAATGAAGACTATTCTCTCATCTTACACTACTTCTCAATGTTTGGCAAGCCATCCTTACAGGTGGAAAACCTTTTTTTATACTCACCTCGGTCCAGATTTTAATTTGGTTTTGCTTTTTTTAACATAGCTTTAATAAATATAGGTTTTTTTCAGAAATCCAACTACTACGTAACTTGAGAGAAAATGATACATTGTGGAATTTCATGAGTTACTGATAACACTGGATTTGAGAGTTTTTATACTCAACAACACAGTATCTCTGCTGTAGTCAGCACTTACTGCATATATGTTCATGGTAATTTCACATACACGTGAAAGCATCTAATGATAACGTCAGGTCTCCCAGCAAAATTGTGCCCCAGAATTTATATATAAACTACAAGTCTTATTAAAAAATACTATCCTTTATATTATGGCTAGGTTATTACATTGATATTTTCCCTCTGAAATTATGTGTGAAGGTGGTAATGTTATAATGTTTACATTTCATTTCAATGTGGGAAAAGGAAAAAAAACTTATAGAATTTATTGTAAAAAGGGGATGGTGGGTCATTCTGACTCAAAGAAAAGGCTTTGGGGATGGATAGTATGGGTTAGCCATGAGTCTTCTTCCATCTAACTAGGTAAGAAAGATAGTACGTGAATACGAACCTAAGAATTGCCATGATTTAAATGATGGCATCTTAAACATCTTGTCATTATAAAGTATATTTCTGAGTCTGTTTACATAAAGGGACAAAGAGCTTTCCTATGTAATATTGAAAGTTTAAAATACAATAATATTTCCAAGGTTCCGATATTTGCAACCTTGACAGTATGAATGTTTTAATAGGAAATTACACTTGTTAAAAATATTTGTATAGAGGTGTTTGTAAAGTTGTAACTATGCTTATCATAGGAGGTTGAATTTGCTCCCCAATCTTGTAATAATTAACCCACTGACTACTGATCTTATTTTAAGTAACTCAATTCAATTAACTGATTAATTGAATTAATCCACGGAGTGGATTCTCTTAAAATTTAGGATATCTAGGGCAAAAATTATTCTCCAATGTAAAATAAACATTTCTCATTTTAACACATAGTGTAGGATCCCAAATTTTTCCCTGTAACTCCTTATTTTAGGCCCATCCAGTCCACATCTGGATCATTGCTTATTCTCACTGCTTCTTGGCTCTCCCATCCCAGTATGTTCCAGAAACCACCCTAGATTAGTATTTTTCAAACCACAGTTTATGAAATCTATTTAGTTGATTGTGGCCAAAGTCTTTTTAAAAATGGGGAAAATTGGGGCCTCCCTTGTGGCAGAGTGGGTTGAGCACCACACTGCGAAGCATCTGTGGCATAGCAGTACGAGTTCGATCCCTGGACAGGGAGGAAACCCACATGGCGCAGCAGACTTCTCCTGCTTTGTCCGCTGCTCCCTTCAGCAGTGTATTTCAGTTGACTGCCTGTTCTGCTCCCTACTCTGTCTCTAGTGAATCCTCTTACCTCCTGCACCTATGGCCTGTACCCCAGCTCTTGTATGCATAAATAAATTAAAAAAAAAATAAGTAAAAATGGTGAAAATCAGTGCATTGAACTGATTTGTAAAAATTTTCAGTTGTAATTGTATACACAAACACTGAAGTGTGAAGTGAAATATCTTTCTTACTATGGGTTGTGGTCCAAAAGTTTGAAAAATACTGCATTTAGACTGATCTTCCCATACACAGCTTTCAATCTACTTTTCCCCAGTTTTGATTCTTAAGTATAACGGCAGCTAACATGTATTAAGTACTTATTTCCCCACCCCTACAGTCCAGTGCCATGTATGCTTTGCCTTGACCATTCAATTGCACCTCCTGGGAGAAGGGACAACCCTTTCCATCCATGACTGTCCCATGTGACCACAGTATCTTGCCAGACAGAGCAGGATACCATTTGTGGATGGAGACCAAGCTGAGAAGAGAGAGGCTAGGTATGTTCCTCCAGCTGACCCATCAATGAGCCCACTCCCATGATAAGGATCAGGGGATGCAGTATAGAGCACTGGTGGTCAGCAACACAAAATGGCAGGTCTTACCTTCTGTTCCACACTTCTGATAAAATCACCTTGCCTGGAGTGCCCCACTGGCTGCTTCCAAAATTCACTGCGCTTCTCCAGTCGTGACTCAAAAGCAGCTGGGTCAGATCTGATCAAAGGTAAAACAAAGGTAAACCGCTTGAGTCTTTTTGGATTTGAAACAGCAAAACATGTTCCACTTCCAGAAAAAGAAGACAGAGGCATTCAGAGACTGAGCTTTGCCTTCAGTTAGTTAGGTCTGAGCATAGACCTACAAATCAAGAAAGTAGAAAAAGAAATCGTTATTCAAGCATTGTAACATTTTCTTCTTGCATTTCTTCTCTAGGGTGACAGAGGGCTCCATAGCTCAGGTACTTACTCTCTGGGTACTTAGTTCAAATCCTCAGATTGGAAGGGTACTCTGAGGTCTCTTATGCATTACTGCCTCAGGCAGGAATACTAGGTGTCAAGCTTTTACTTACACACACCTAGTTCTCAGACACTTCCTCCTCCCCAAACACCACTCCTCCCCCCAAGTTAAACATCTATTTCTTCAGTCAAGTGATTCAGAGGTTTCAGGAAACCCATTTCGCAGATTTAGCACCTAAGCATCTCCCAGACCCTCTTTTCAGAAAACGTACTCCTGCAGATAGAACATCAGAATTCATCCTTTATGCCAAAATGGGGTTGGTCTTCAGATCTGTCTTCTTCAAGAATGCTTCAGGCTGTGTAGCCAGTGATGGGATACTTTGATGAGGACATCATTCAGGAACTCCAGTTCCTCAGCCATGAAACCTGTAGAGTTGTGGGTGAGGTCTGCAGGATCCAAAGACATCTTGGCCACCTCTCTGCCAGAGTCCTTCCTGATCAAGCACTGTAGATAGTCCCTTTCCCATAAAATTCGCTTCTAGTGTGGACACCTGATACTACTTCCTATATGTCTATGCACAGGGGCAGATCTTTTTCCCCTCCAGTATGGGTTAGCAGTGCCCTCTGGGGTACTACATAGTAGGGGTGGTGCCTGCCTGACCAGGGCTGCAGGCACCAGGACCAGATCAGTAGCTAGAGTCACATCTGGATCTACCACATCTGGATCTATCACATCTACCAACGTGAGCAGCTGGAGGGGCAAGGGGTGGCCTCGGCAATGAAGCCCACACACTCACACCTTGGGCATCTTTTATTATTAAAATATCCTCAGATGTTTTAATAATATATTTATCTCTCTGTAACTTCATCTTCAGGAACAAGAGGGTGAATTCCTTTTAGTACTATACAAGAGGTATAATTTTTTTATATGTGTATTTGAAAATCACTCTTAGGCCACCCCCTAAATTTTACTCTAGGTTAAATTTCCTGTTTTATTTAGTCCCTCTTCATATATGTGATTTCTGAGCTTTCTTCACTGTGGACCTGATCTCTGGACACCCTCCAGTTTTTCTACAATATAGCTATAGTGAGCCTGGAGCTAAATTAAATCCTCCCAGTTTACCAAAGCAGAGTGTGATGCCTGCAGGATCCAAGAGAGTGGACTACAGTGGGGTCAGCAGGGCACACAGCCTTCTTCTTGTTGGCTTACACTGGACTTAAACTAGTCCCCCAAGAGCCCAGGTTTTAGTGAATATGCTCCAATCAGGACTGTAATTTCCTTAAAATTATGGCATGAGGGTAGGTGAATTGGTAACACATGGGAAGTTGAATTCTGGCAGTGAACATAAGGTCATATAATCAGACATTGAGTTAAAAGGCTATAATTGAAGCCTAATATTATAAACCATTCTCCCTCCCCCTCACCTTGAAAAAAAAAAAAGACATCCTATCTGTTTGGTAAATTTGCTAAAACATTCCCCAAAAGTTGAACAGGTTTCATGTTTCTGTACCTTTGCTGCTACTGCTTCTCCTTTTACCTGAAACACCCTCCCCGAACCCCCTCTTTAATTCCTTTGTGTCAGATCACAGAGCTCAAAGGGGTTTTAGTAATAGAGCTAGACTAGCAGGTACTAGAGCATGAGGGTGTTGTGTAGAACACTAATATGGACATTATCCAAAGTCAGTGGGTTGCCCTAGGAAGCTCATTCTTCAGGAGATACAGAATATAAATGTTAATATAAATGGAATCTCTTTGTGGGAAGGAGAGTAAAACCAGTTATTCATTTGTTCATGAGTAAGAATGAATGAGAGCAGATGAAGGACAATACTTCAAATGCATTTCTGTGAAAGGGATCGGAGTCTGCAAGTTAATGTTTAAGTAAAAAAAGTTTTTAAGATGACAAATACTTGAGTATATCTGAATGCTGTTAGGAGGGTAAAAATATTTACTTATGTCATCATTCTTTAAGAAAGATCATTCCAAAGCAGCAGTGAAATGGTGTGTGGTGGAGGGGTACAATGCTGCAAGTGGGGGAGTCTAGCTAGAAGATGCTCTAATAGTCCAACCAAAGATGAAAGAAGAGTAAACGAAGGCTGTAGAGGCAGAGGTGAGGCAGAAAACGCAAAGAAGTTACAGTGTCATAAGATAAAACTGCCTACCTTCTTTGTCAAATTCTCTCCCAAACCCTTTTAATTTTCATCACTGGTCTTCAGCTCCTCCCAGTTCAACTCTATAGACTTACCCATGGCCCTGGATACCTACATCAACCCTCTCTAATCTCTAGATCCTTTCCTTTGGAAGCAGAGGGGCAGCATGGGAGTCAAATGAATACCAACCAGTTGTGTGTGACTACTGTAAGTTTTCTTACTCTCTGACCCTCCAATAGCCTCATCTTAATGACAGGGTTCAAATGATGATCCAAACTATGATACTAGTCTTAGATGTCCCCCTCCCACCTCCAGTCTCCTTTTCTTACAGTTAGAACCCTAAGCCAGGAGACTGTGAACGAATTCTAGGTCAGGCCTCAGCTGACTCAATATGTGACTCTGAGCAACTCAAGTCTGCTCTCTGGAAGCCTCCATTTCTAAATGGACAGTAGCCTATGACCAGCCTGCCTCATCAAGGCTGTTATAAAGAGACCACCTCACAGATTTAAGAACTTAAGCACAGAGATAACCCGGAACTTGGGAAAAGGGGCTGGGCTTTGCAAAGAAACCAGCTGACACTAGCTGTGTGCTCTGAAGCAAGTGATCTAGCCTCTCCGAGCCGAGACACACCATCTGTAGAGTGGGGACAGCACTAGCGTCCACCTCGCAGGGCTTTGGTAAGGACTGAAAGCATCATACAACGCCAGGAGCTCGGGCCGCACGCCACCCCTCCTCCCTGCCCGCCGCCGGCTGGCTGGGCCCCGCACCTGCGCAGCTGCTGAATCTTGTCGCGGTAGCGGTCGTAGAAGGGGTTGGCCTCGAGCTCGGCCTGGACCCTATTGACGTCGGCGCCCCCCGGGGGCTGGCCCGAAGTGGGGCGCACCGGGAACACACGCAGTTGAGCCGGCGACACAAGCCCCAGGCCCAGGGCACGGCTTCGCACGGCGCACAGTCCGCGGTAGAGGCCGGCCACCTGCAGCACGGCAGGGCCCGCACCACCTGCTGCCGCCACCACCGCAGCAGCCATGCTCGCCCCCGCCTCCTCCTCCTCCTCAAGCTCGTCGACCTCGGCCCGCGGCCCGCGCGTCCGCTCCATCGTCCTCCGGGTCCGCCGCGCCTGCGCTCCGGCACCGAGGTTCCGCGCACCTAAGGTTCCGGGTGCGGGGGGAGGGCCAGGCGGGTGGAGAGGGCTTGCGCTCCGCCGCTCTGTGAGCCACCGCCCGCCTCCTTCTCCGGGCCTGCCGGGATTCACACCCTGCCCCGCAGGACCAGTAGCCTCTGCGCGCCCAGTCTCCTCTTGAAAGTCCTTCTGACCCGTGGTCCTCAAGGATTCTGCTCCCGTGTAAATTCTCGCGGCTCTCTGTAGCACTCATCTACCACCAGCTATAATAACAGCTCCTCTTAGCATGTTTACCTGCAGGACAGCATCTGCATCATAGCCTGTGAGACTGGTGTTAGTCTCATTTTACAGGTAAGGAAACAGGCCTAGAGCCATAAAGAAATCGATCCATGTTCTAGCCAAGCTACTCAATTCAAGACACCAGGTCCTCCAAAGTCTTGTCTCCCTCGGCTTCCTGACATCCATCTTGAACTCCTGCCAAACCACTACTTTCCTCCTCAAAGGGACACTTAGAATTATTCTTGACAAGTCTTTATTCTTGCTATTTTTGGTTCTTGGAATGCTCTCTCCTTCCTCTCCACTCAATGCCTCCACTTTTTCATGCCCTGAACCAGGTGTGAGCCCTTGGGGTAAGGGATAACAACATCAACAGTTCTTTTTTGTTTTAAATTTTTTTAAAAAAAGATTTATTTATGCATACAAGCACTGGGTACAGGCCAGAGGTGTGGGGGGTGAGTGAGAGGATTCACCAGTCAGAGTGGGGAGCAGAACAGGCAGATTGATGGAAACACACTGCTGAGGGGAGCAGTGGGCGAGGCAGGAGAGGTCTGCTGCACCATGTGGGTCCCCTCCTTGGCCTGCGGCAGGGATCAAACTCGTGCTGCAGTGGCTGCAGTTTGCTTCCTAGTGTGTTGCTTAGCCCATTGTGCCACCAGGGAGGCCCCAACATCAACATTTCTGTCTCATGTGCTCCCAGTACAGGGAAAGGTCTGCGGCAAGCCCTCTCTGTGTGGCACTAGTCAGTTACCTTTCATGGAATTCCTTCCTGGGTCTTACCTGGCAGAACCCTCTCCCGAATGGTGGACCCCTCAGGAGCAAGGACAGAGACTTCAACTCTGCTAGCCAAACTACACTCACAGAGAGCCCTGGGCCCTGTGCTGGGAGAGGGGTTGGCCTCTAGCTCTGTGATAGACTCGAGATTATTAAGTCGGTTGAGAGTGCCAGCCTGTGCCTACCTCAGATCCCTGTGCTGGCTCATCCCTCTGCTTGGGTTAGCATATGCTGCCTCATCATTTAGGGCTCAGTTCACAAGTCAGCATCTCAGAAGGGTTTTTCTTGATTTACTCACTTTCCCTTTATATTCTTTATCCCATTACTTTATGTTTATTACTCTTTATAGCAGTTATAACTTATGAAAATCTCAGGTTATTGTTTACATTAATTCAAGGAACTTTTATATTCTAGTGGGGTGAGACTGACAGTAAATAAATATGTTAGGTGATGATACATGCTAGCCCCCGGAAAACAAAGCAGGCTTAGAGATAAGGAGACATTTGACAGAGACTGTAAGGAAAGGAGGAATGATCTCTCTGGTTATCTGGGGCAAGAGCCTTCCAGACAGAGGGGAAGGGAGCACTAGGCTCTGATTCAGGAGCATACTCAGCCTGCTGTGGCCCATCAGGGAGATTATTGTGTGAAGGAAGTATAGGGAAGAGTAGTTAAATGGCTCAGGGCTTCATATGCTTTGGTTAAGGACTTTGGTTTTAAATCTGAGTGAGATGGGAAATGGGTTTTGAGCAGAAAAGTAATATGATCTGCTTTTAAAAGGATTATTCTGGTTGAAGGTGGAATATAGGAAATGAAGGGCAAGATGGAAGCTCTCCCAAGAGTGACCAATTTGTCGTGGTTCATGTGGGACTCTCCAGGTTTTAGCATTGAAAGCATTATATCCTGGAAAACTCAGTCCTGGGCAAATTGGGATGACTGGTCTCTCTAAGGGAGACCAGTAATCCAAGTAACAGGTGGTGGTGCTTAGAATAAAGTGATAGTGACAGAAGGTGGTCAGATTCTGGGGATGTTTTGAAAGCAAAGTCTAAATATTTTACTAATGGACTAAACGTAGGGGTAGGAGAAAGGAAGCCATCAAAGATGACCTATAGGTATTTGACATCTGAAAGGATGGAGTTGCTACTTATGGAAAAGAGGAAGTAGATGTTGGATGACTGATGATGGATGAGCAGGAATTTCTCTTTGGACACGTTAGAGATATTTTAAAAGACTGGCAAGCAGACTGTTGTGAGCATGAATCTATAGTTCTGAGGAGCAGTCTGGGCTAGAGATAAAGTTATGTGTTGTCAGTGTACATGAAAGTATTTAAAGTTATGAATCTGAATGAGATCACTAAAGAGATGAGATCACATGAGATGATGTAGATAGAGTTAAAGACTAAGTCCTAGGGCACACTAACATTTAGAGATAAGGAAAAAGAGGAGAAGCTAGTAAAGGAGATTGAAAAGCAGGAGGCAGTGAGGTAAGCAGAGCTAAGTGAAATGGAATCTAGAGAGAAATCTGTGCTCCATCATGTCCCAAGTTACATACTGGGAACTATCGAGAGGGAAGAGATTAAATAGTGCCAAGAAATCAAACTAGGCCCAGCAGTGCAACCTATAGGAAGGCTGACTTGGGCTTAGTTGGGGAGAGACTGCCATCAAGCAGTCAGGAGGTGTGATTAAGTAAGGAGGTCCTGGCTCAGGAGGTGTGAATAAGTAAGTGCCTGACCTGGGTGAGTCCCCAGGGAGCTTAGTTGCTTGGTGGGGGAGCTCGACCTCAGAGCCAAGGTCTCTGATGAAAGTTGGACCAGACAACTCTAAAAATGCCTTCAAATGTGAGATGATGTAATCCTGGGAAGCCAGCTGAAACAACCATCACACAGTGGGAGGTGGGTAGAGCTGAGTCTGGAAGGAAAAATGGGAAGGGCCACTCCTCTGTGGAGGAGCAGTTGAGTAAGACTCGAGAGGTGTTAGCAGGCAGAGTTTGTTAAGGAGTCTGGCCTGAGGGAACGATATGTGAAGGATGGGGAGGAAGATGAGGCTGAGAAGAGATGCAGGGCCAGATGGTGAGGAGCTGCCATAGGGCCTGACACCCAGTAAAAACATACAAGCACTCGTTGGAAGTAATGAAATGATTAAAATTGCAAGAACCAAGGAATGCAGTGTTGGCCATTTAATTTCCTTCAGCAGCTTTTCTCCTGACAACTTCGTCATAGATTTCTTAAGGGCAGGGCTGCCCAAAGCTCTGGTGCTCCCTGCCTCACTCCCTACTGGTGACAGGTGTCCATCAACTGTTCCTTCTAGGAACCCTTTCCTGGGGGCTGTCTGTGGGTTCCCCCCTGTGAGGTGAAAAGCAGATGATTCAGGTGGTGGGTCAGTCCCTGACAGACACAGTAGACATTTTCTGTGCTCATGATGCTCAGGAGACACACTAGACGTGTTACCCCTTCCATTAACAAGACTTTACAAGCACAGCTCCTGGAATGCTGGATGCTCGGAACCCGGTGTCTTGGCCAAGCCTTTAGGGAACAATGGGCCTGAGCATTCCAAGGACTCCCATTGGCCAGACAGATGGGTAAGTGAACTCATTCTCCCCAGAGCTACCGACCAGGTGCCAAGGCTCGACCTTATGGATTCCCAACAGCAGGACCTGAGCCTCCCTGGTGGTAAGTGTCCTTCTAACCCCTGTCCCTTGCTTTGTGCCTTAGGCTCGGGAGCACCGGGGAAGACCTTTTGCATGGATGGGGTGCTGGCTGCCTGCATGATGTTGTGCTCAGCAGTTAGGATATGGTTTTCTCTAGAAAATGAAGGATTCCTTGATGGCAGAGATCATATCTCTCTGGTCAAGCAGAGGAGATACTATGAATACCCCAGGGCGATCACAGATGAAAGGTTAAATAAAACATTTGGTAGCACAGGATGGGACACTGGTGACCATGTCAACTGGTAAACTTTAACTTCCTTGATGAGCCTTGAGTTTAGTAAGGCTTCTCAACCTGATGGATTTCATGGGTCCAGAGACCTGACTAAGCTTAGGCAGGCCATGCTGCCTCTGAACCTCGCTTTCCTATCTGTAAAGGTCTAAAGGTGATCCCTTAAGCCTCCTGAAAACCTGCTTTGACGGAATAAGACAGGCACATCAGGGAGGAGGGAAGGAAGTAACAGAGTGGTTAAGTGATTAGAATAACTGATAAAGTAGGCTTAAGGACAGGAATGAGAAGTGGCTCTGACCCTAAGGTAGAACTATCAACCAGTTTGCCTTTTTTTTTTCTCTTTCTTACTGCCTTAGTGTGGGTCTCCTTGTACTTTGCATTCTTGGGGCTGTGTTCTGTGATAACTGGCGGCTGCATTATCTTTCTGCACTGGAGGAAGAACTTGCAGCGGGAAGAACGTGCCCAGGAGTGGGTGGAGGCGATGAGAGTCACCACATTCACCTACAGCCCGCTGCTGTACTGGGTTAACAAAAGACGGCACCACGGCATGAATGCAGCCATCAACATGGGCCCTCCTTGTGCTATCACCACGCCTGAGGCCGAGGTCCAGAATGCAGATTCAGAGTTGGACGTCCCTGAGAGCAGGAGCTGTGCTGCCCAAGACAGCAGCGCCAAGGCAGAAGCCCCTGTCTCTCTGCAACCTGTGCTGCAGCATCAGCCCCAGCCTTCTGTGATGCCTCAGCCCCAAGCCAGCTCCCCAGTCCCAATTCCCATCTTTCAGGAGGTGCCCATTACCCTCTCCCTCAGCCACCTACCCCCCTTGCTGAACCACTCAGTCTCCTACCCATTGGCCACCTGTCCTGAGAGGAAGGCCCACTTCCATTCTCTTCCCACACTGGCCCATGGGGACCACTGCTTTAATGCCAAGCCTTTTGCTTCAGAATTGTAGTCCGCTCTGAGAGCAGGAGAGGTATCAGCAGAGCCGGAAATTAAGTTACCCCAGGAAGGTAACTGTATTGAGAGAGGCCAGGGCATTATGAAAGATTAAAAAAAGTTCAAGGCTCCCTTGTGTCTCATCTGTTGTTAGGAGTTCAGTGTCCTTCTCAGTTGACGGGGGCACTTTGCAAACCAAGGTCACCGAGTCTCACCAATACAAATGGAAACTGGAAGGCCACCTGTGGGGAGATGCTCTGAACCAGTACTTGTGATGGGCTCAATATTCCTCTATCAATGTTTACCTAAAACCAGAAATGTGTGCCAGGCCCTGGATTAGGTGACCAAGGCATTGCCATTTTGGGGACATTAAGTACAGCTGACATCCGGACAGATTCAGACATGAGTGCTAACTGCCGAGTGTGTGTGCGCTATAGTGATTCGTCGTGGTCACGGTGCAGACAAAGCAAGTCAACGTGGTCTCACGCAGCCACACTGTACTGCCAGCTAACAGCACTCTCTGACAGTATCTGCGATGCAGAGTCCTTACGTGGCTGCTATCTCTACATTATTGCTCATATAAGAGCATCTCTGGACTCAAGAGTATCACCACTGTCCTCCTACCAATGAATAGTCATTTATACGTTGCAGAGCCAGGTCTCAAATTTACATGTGCCTGGCATCAAGTTCTTTAATATTCCATCATGCACCATGGTGTCCCTTCCCTGTTTTGTTAAAAAACACTTGGCAAGTGATTTGAGTGTAGGGCATAATTAACCTGGTTCACAGATTGGTCAGTGATCTCCCTAGTTATATACAGAAATGTATACACTGTCTTTTTATCTTAAAGGAATTCATGTCACCTTCCAAAGTTAAGATCTAGTAGATGGGGATTTTTTTGGGTACTATCTGGAAATGATCCTAAAGGAAAGACAGTAATTTAAACTGGTCCCAGTTTAAAAATAAGCCCAGCTCTGCTCCAGGATATACATTTTTGAGGATGAAGAGATCATCTACTTGTGACTGAATTAAGTTCTTCCCTGAGGGGAAAGGTCACCCAGATTGTGTGTGTATATATGATTCCCCATGTCTAGCAACATGTAGAGTTAGTTTTCCTTTTTCTTAAGTGTGTGAAAAGCCTCAGGACTGCCACCACACTCTCCTGCAATGGATTATAGCCCCCTTTTAGGTACTGAAACTTTTTTGGGCAAACGTGCTCTTATAACTGAATCTCCACATACTAAACAGGCCTAAGTAGAGCTATCTGGCTGGTAAGGGCTCACTGTCTCCTGCCCCCCCTCCTGAGAATACTGAGGAACTGTCTCCTTTGTTCAAGCCATTCTGTGGTTCTTTCAGATTCCTCACCATTACTTTGAGACTACCTTTAGTCTGTACTTTCAAGTCAGAAGGAATTCATAAAAATAGGTATCAATGCAGTTATATCTTTTTCTTTGTAATCAGTATGTATGGGAGCTTTCATCAGAGTAGAAGATAAAGCTTTATTTAGGTAAATTAAGATGGCAGTATTACTGGTATGAAATAAGCAAAGCTCAAATCAAGTCATGGAAACCTTGAGTTCATTCCCTAAACTGAACCAAAATTACTTATACATTACCAAAATAGCCCCCACTAAAGCAAAGTAGATTTACATTTCTTAATATGAGAAAACAACAAGGTAGGTTAGGTTTGTATAACAATATATGCTCTATAAAGTCTCAGGCACACCCGAATGTGTTCTGGTTTGGATATGAAAGGGACCACATCTAGCTGGTGTTGGTAAGCAAGCCAATGAGGTGTGTAGCAAACAAAAGCTGTCACTAAAAACAACTCAACAGCAGGCCATTATGAGTATGAGCCCATCACAGTCAAAGTCTTCAACTGTGACCAGCAAGACCAGCAGGGGGGCCGATGGAGTTGTGTCCATAACCATAGTAAGGAAATGCCGGTGGAAGAGAGTAGCAGCAGCAGGTGAAGGCTGGCTACTCTTCAGCTCTGCTGTGTCAGACACACGCCTGGGCGCCACACATTCCTCTCTGCCCTTTAAGACACTACACTTAAAGCAGGTTCTCGTTTTGGTTCTTCTCTTCCAGCAATAACTTTCTGCCTCTGATTTACAGAGAAGCTAAGTACACATCAACCAGCTAGTACAAAACAAAAGAAAAAAGGACCAAGAAGCAGTGCTTTGGGTAACTTAGGAAAGTAGTAGTAGGAGCTATGAGAGTAAAAAGCTAAAAACACTTGGGACCAGAGCCAAATTCGCCACAACCCAACCTTTCTATCAAGTAAGGGATGTGACAGGTGAGGTTTGACTGCAGCTCAACAGAAGTCAACAGAAGTCAAACAATTCACAAAACTCCCAAATGAACACTGAAAAATGTGCTTACGGGGCTCTTAAGTCAACGCATCTACTCACAACTTCGAGGTGGATTTTAAGATGCCCTCATTCTGCCTAGGAGATGGAGTGATAAGGGCAGCCATAGGTCTGAGTGCAGCGTTCACACCTCTGCCAAAATTTGGCAGGAGTAGAGGAAGGTTCTAGACAGCTGCCTCAGGGGCGATGCTAGCTGGACAAGTTCAAGGTGGGAAGAGAGACGATAAACTAAAAAGCATAACTGACTTTTCCATGTACAGCTATCTGATGTGAAAGAAAGGCACACATAACAAAGAGTTAAGGTGTCCTCAAAGTATCTGCCTAGCAGAAGAATTTGAAACAAAAATGACAAGCTACATTACCCTCAAGTATATTTCATATAAATCAGTTCTCAAAAAAATACCCTCCAGGTACAGACATACTATTTATGGCACAATATATACAAATAGAGCAGTATAATTCAATTTATTGCTAGAATTTTATTTGGTTATTAAAATCTGTAAGGGCATGTATGTTAAAAAAAAAAAAAGGTGGGGGGGGCATGGAAGGCAGCCAGAGAGAGTTATCTTCAAGTCACCTGAATGCCAGTCTGATTTTATGCTATATTTTAATCTTTCCAAGTAAAGTGAAATAGCTCAGATGGGCAGGGAAAATTTTTCTTTTTTTCAAAATAGAAGCATGAGCCATATGAAGCAGACACATTTGTGGGAAAACAGTTCACTTTGCTTTAAGTAAATTTTAATAGTTCTAGAAAAAAATTCAAGGTTAGCCAACACCAAATTGAACATCCCATCAAGAAAAAAAGCCCTTAAATGTTTAAGGGTGCCTGACTGCATTTGTGGCTGGCAGAGCAACTTGACAAAGGTAAAATGGAAACAAGGTCTAAAGTCTGTGCGATAAAGGCTTTTTCTTAGTTTCTCCCTGACATGGCCTACAGCACAGTTATGTTTTGCAAAATGTTTCCCTTTTATGTTGCCCAAAGACTGCTTCTAAGAACAACACAGCATACACACAGGTAGCATTCCTTCCAGTCTAGTGCTAGTACCAGGTCTACAGACATATTTAAAGGGAGAAGTATTGCATCTGCTTGTGTGAGACAAGGAAAAGCCTGCTATCCGTTTGGTATGATCTGGACAGAAAGCCTTAGCTACTTCTGAGCTGGTAATTGTACAGAGGCCTAATATAATTTCATGATTCCTTCACAGCCTTTTTGGCTTTGGTTAGCCCACAGAGAATTATATTTGGTACCTGGCTAGCAACCAGGTAAGGTCTCAAGGAAGTTTCCTGGCTCAATATGAGAGGCATTAGCTCTTCTCTAAAGCGCCTAGGTATCCAGGCTGAGATAGTCTCAGAATGGAGATAGAACCAGAGGTGGAAGTCAGATATAGCTTTAACGAACTCTTGGTTCCTTCTGTGGGTTTTTATAGTTCTCCCTGCAAATAATTATGGTGAATACCTATTGTTTTTGAGTGCCTTCCTAATAGAACTATCCCTTCCTTTTAAGGTATTCCTCTTTTGAGAAGATTTGGTAAAAGAAGAGTATCTGGTGACTTCCCACCACAGAGCCAATATGCTAGATCCCATTTCTTTCAATTATATCATAGCCAGGGGGTGGGCCGACATTTCCCCTAAAGAGGGACACAAAGGAAAGAAAGACTGGGAAGTTGGTGACAGCAGCAGCAGGGATGAGGCAAGGCCTCTGAAGCCTGCTGCCATAAACCCTGGCTGGGGTTCTCTTGGCTCCATCAGTTTCTCTGTAGGGTTACTCTCCCTCTCCATGACCCTATCTACAGCTTTAAGATTGACTTGAGTAGATGGGTGCAGGAAGATAATCTAATTAACTAGGGGTTGCAATTCCCCCATAGGATAGTATTTTATGCTTCTAAATCCTGAAATAAAATTGAAAATGAGAAAAATCCCAACAAAACTTCTCTGGTTCAGAGGTTGGGATTAGCTGAGGGAATAGGAACGAAGAAGAGTCAGCATCTTACTTTCCTGAGACTGAAGTCAGCACTGTCCCCACAGTGTCTGCTCCTAAATCTACCCCCAGCCACCAGGCTGAAAGTCATGGCAGCACGTAAGGAAATGTGGACATAGCTTCAGCTGCTACCAGATCAGATAAGTGATTTTTAATAAGTCTTTGTTCACATCCTATTTCAAACCATTCTGACTACTCCCCAGAAAATATGCACAATTCTTTCAGTTTAAATATTTACAAACAGAAAAGGTCTATCTTTTAAAATGAAAGACATTTTCTGAGTCTGTATAAAGTGCAGCTAATTTAAGGCAAATTTATGTGACATATAAAAGGTGGCTTATTCTCTCTATATACATATTTTCCACTTTTAAAAGATAATGTCTCTTCCCCTCAAAAAGGGGAAAGAGTAATAAGGGGGCTTTTTCCTGTGAATTTTAAAATTAAGATCTTATTATAATTTCAGGAAATCATAGATTTCTTAATATCATAAGTAAAATGGTCTTTTTTAAAAAAATAACTTTTATATAGCTTTTTCAAACAAGTTAAAAGGTGGCAATGTGTCTGCTATTGTAGTTTGGAGGACAGGAGGACTGATGGATAAGTAAAAGAGTTGTTTTGTTAGGTGAGTAGATATTAGGTAGTCCAGGGTATATATATCCATTTCTAAAACATGTCTGATGAGGTTAGACACCTAATGCTACTCTTAGTTCCAAGAATGAGTATCTTCCATCTCCATCAGAATCGAATGCTTTTAGGTTCTCTGATTCTGGCACAGCAGAACCTAAGGAGTTCCAGATTTCCTGGTAGGTCAGTTTCCCATCCACATCCTGGCCAGTCTTATGGAATAAATCCTGAAGATCTGTTAAAAAGGAATTACAAAAATGTATATATTTAAACATATTAAACATATAGCTAAATTCAGTTAAAAGTTAAAACTGTAGTCTCCGTTGAATTTAAAGCACTAAAAGAAAAGCTACTTTATAGACCTTGTTCCTAAAAGGTAGAGTTTAGTATCTCATTAAATAAAAAAAAAAACCTACTTCCTGATCCTTTAAAAATGAGAGGGACAGTGTATGGTACTATCCTCCTAAAGTATAGGTAGTGGCAGATAATCACAGGAGAAATGAATGGACTGGCTTTTTCTCTGACTGGGGTCTTTCTTCTTGATTTTTCAGATTTAATTCGTACACTGAAGGGGATAAAAAGTGGCTATTTGATAGATGCTGAGCTCATAAAGAACGAATATGACATATTGTCATTTAAACAGAATTATCATATAACTCAGCAATTCTACTCCTAGGTATATACACAATAGAAATGGAAGCATGTCAACCCTAAAACTTGGACATGCATGCATTATTCCCAATAGCCAAAAAAGTGGAAACACCCCAAGTATCCATCAGCTGATGAAAGGGTAGCACATGAAAGAGGCACACACAAGACCACATATTACATGATTCTAGTTATACTGAACACCCAGAATAGGCAAATCCAAAGAGACTGTGGTTGAGAGAGTAGTGGATGCCACAGGCTGGGGACAGGTGTAGGTAGTAACTGCTTTGTGGGCGCAGGGTTTCTTTTGGAGATGATAAAAATGTTCTGAAGTCAGTGGACTTGGCTGCACAACTTTGTGGATATGTTAAAAACAAACACTGAACTCTATATTGTAAAAGGGTAAGTACATCAATTATATTGCAATTAAGGAAAAAAGAACCTAAAGAACCATATGTCTCCTCAAAGCCTGCCATCCATCCATCCATCCATCCATCCATCCATCCATCCATCCATCCATCCATCCATCCATCCATCCATCCATCTTTTATTCTTTCTCTCCAGCTGAGAGAGATCAATACTACCAGTTGATCTTCTTTATTTTTAAGATATTATTTAAGGTAACAGGACTGGAAAACTTCTATCAGTAGTCTCTTCTGATATTTTCTCAAAGGTCCTAAAATAAACCTTTAGAACAATTACATAAAATGTAAAAAAAGACTTGATTATGTCACCACAGAATGACTTAAGAGACAGTTTCAAATACAAAAGACTGGTCAATGAGGCTTACGTTTCTTTAAAAATTTCCCCAAATTTCTTTCTTCATTTATTCATTTCCATGCCTAAATTCAATAGGCTTCCTGCTGTTTGTTATTTAGGAAGAAAGGAAATGGCCTGAAGGAAGAGGAAACAGTTGCAGGACAAGGTCCAGTTCTGCAGACAAGCTTCTGAACAGGACCCTACTTTTATGCCTAAGACAGTCCCACAAGGCAGCTAAATAAAGTAAAACAACAACAAAAACCAACAGAAAAACTCTCTAAAAGTCTGAAAAGCAGGAGGGATGTTTGTTCCCAATGGCTGCCAGCAAGTGGCTGGCTAGGAAATGTTGTTTTTCTTTTGTGTGTGTATATGTACATAGGGGGTGTGAGTTTATAAAATGTGCTAGGCAGTTGGCAGCAGTATTCAAATAAAAATCTGTTTGCTGCTTCAGGTTTTAAAAAAAAAAGTGTTAATTCAAGTGTGTTAAGGTCTATGTTAGGAATTGAAGTATAAACGATGACTATTTCTACTCTGCTCTAGTAGTCTTCCATTCACTCTCATTAATTCTTGACATAATAATGGAAAGTGGGAGGAGGCAATCTTGTGTTGCCAATAAAACCAATTTAACACTCCTACCATGCCAAGAAACAAAGAAAAAAAAATTGGGACTGGGAGAAAAAGTAACTGCATTTAAATGGCAATAAACTTAAATAGTCTATACTTTAAGTTATTACCTGTAATCTGTAGATAACTCATTCACTTAATAAGTACTTATGTGTACCAGGCACTATGCCAGAGGCTGGGAGTGAAGTTGTATTTTATTATCTCCTCAGGAAATTACAAAGAGTGACACTCTCAAAATGGGAGGCAAATGTAAAACATTGTAAGGGTAGATACACAGAGGACTCTAATTCAGTCCAGGGTAGTAAGGAGTGTTTTCTGGAGAATGTTACCTAAGCTGAGGCGAAGAGCCAAACAAAGGCAAGTGAAGAAGGCGATGATTTTCTAGGCAGTTAGCAAACACAAAATCAAAAGAATACACACAACAGAACAATAGAACACACACCGTTGGAAGCAAAGTAAACACTTCTCATCAGTGTTCACCTTGTTGATTTTCAGCAAAAGAATCCCTCATTTTTGGAGGGCCCTGACAAACAGGGTCAACTTTTACTTTATTTTGCTATTCTCAGTAATGTGTCTGCTTTTATGCCTTCTCCACTAGACTATTACATCCATGAAGAAAGTTAGTCTGTATCTTATACTTCATTCCTATTGCTTAGCATTGGCTCTAATTAGGCACTCATTCAATGAGTGGAGATTCTAAAAATATTAATAAAGAGAAAATACGTGCACGGGTTAAGAGCATAAACTGCTGTCAGACTGCCTGAATATGAATTTTACCTCAACCAATTTGCTGTGTGGATTGAATTAGGAGGTTTCCTTATTAGTAAAATAAGTACAATACATGAATATTTATCTTCCTGGAATCACTATCAGGATTGTATGATAAGATGTATGTCAATATTTGGCCTATAGGAAGTGCACAATAAATGTCAGATATAATTCTTTTATAAGTTAAAACATTTCATGGTATAAAAATTTACCTTTGACGCTAGAAATTCCTGGAAGGGAAACAGGTCTTAGCTGAGCAGCTTTCTCAATTTGGTCTCCAAGAGACAATGGAAATTTTGGCAATGCTGATGGCTTCAATGTGAAACTTTGTACTTGATCTGTAACAAACATGTATGGTTTTAGTATTATTGAACCTGATACCAAATTAAACTAATATTGAAGGTCATCTTGCATATTAAGCAGCATAATGACCTATGTGAAATTAAAGGCTTGGATCAAGAATGTTTTCTAAGTGTAGATTAATCAATATCATATAACATTAAGGTTCGAAGCTGCAGCCTCACTGGAAGACCCAGTACAAGTTAGAATTATATGTACTTAGATGTAAAGAGCTTAAACTGCACATAAGAACAGCAGTGGCTACTGATATCCTAGGAGCATGCTGGGCATATGTGACACCAGAGCAGCTGGTGCTGAGAGCGTGCCACATGATTATGCAGCACAATGTCAGGCCTTCCCCTGGAGTTTGTGTCCCACCCAAAAGAGAAGAAGAGAGGTGGTACTGCTCTCTCCAAAATGAAAACTACTTGGGGGGTGGGGGGGAGTGTTGGTGGTGCTGAGGAGGGGCAGGGGTCAAAGCCAATGTAATCCACTGCCTTGGTTACATCCTTGTAGAGTTCAAACAGTGGAGGCAAATATTGATTAGGTACATCCCTAACTGAAGCCAACACCTTTCCAACTGAGGGATCCCATCATTACAAATGTTAATTTTCAGAAGCACTAACATTTATTTTTAAATAAATTTTATGCATTTACAGAAATAAAAACACTCCCATAAACAACATTTAGGGCTGGTTTAATATACACTGTGATAGTAACGTTTTTGCCTATAATTGGATGCAGACAGCATGGAGAAGTCTATTTCCAGCTAAACATTACCCATTCTTCCCTTAATAGACTAGAGTACAAATCATGTATAAAATGGGCTTTTTCTAAATGAAAGCAAAGTGTATCAGCTTCATCTCAGTGCGCTCAGGCAGTTCGACCAGTCCTGCTGGAACACGGCTCCCCACTCCCTGTGCGGGAGGCCAGCTGCCCAAGTCTGCATGAAATGTTCAGAAGCCAGGACTGCGCTCACCTTTGTCAGAGGTTTCTGGAGGCCTGTTGCTCTCAGGTTTGTTTGTAAGAGCACTGATGAGCTGCAGTTTCTCTCTTAGCTTAGATACCTGAGAATCGGAACTATCTTCTTTCTGTCAAATACAAAGATCAATGGAGGTTTAAGTAGAAGACCTCATCTGGTTATTTAGAATATTCCCAGAACCTATTCAAGAAGCACTGCTTGACCCTCAGTAGCTTTCCTATAAAGGCAATGGTGAAGAGAATCAACAAATACCAGAGAGAACGCTGGTAGTCAGTGCTAATGAGGATCAAGCTGGATTTGAGGCTGGACCATTATGGAAATATTATGCCATGGGTGATCTGATTCACTGTGAACATATGGTGGACAGGTGAGGACATGCATGTGTCAGCAGTAAAGGAACCGTACCCTTGCTCAGGTGCCTCTGTGACACCCTTTTCTTAAATAAGTAGGATATTATTTTCTAGGAACTACTTCACAATAATTTTCCTGAGTATCTTACTTTACCTTGTGACTAGACCACTTATGTATCACCTTAACAAACAAACAAACAAACAAACAAACAAACCCTAGCCATCTCCCCCTCCCTCACAAGAATTCTTCTAACCTTCATTCTCTGCCCCCGTGATGATGATTCAATTTGTGGCAGGAACTATTAGGAACTCGAAGGAGGGGATACAATATTTCTAATTCAGTGTTAGATCTTTAAAGCAGTTTAAAGCAGTTTTTTTTCCTTATACCTTGCCTCATCCCTAGTATGATCTAGGCTTGCATATAAAAAATTCATTTAACTATGAAAAGAGAAACCTGGGTGATATGAGACTGGTTTCTAGCTGCTTTGGCCAGTGTGGCAGGTCCTGATTCTAGGTTTAATTACAGTTCATTGTAAGGCTTCCCTGGTTGCACAGGGGTTAAAGTCCCAGTGCTACCAAGCTAGCACCAGCCACTGCAGCATGAATTCGATCCCTGGCCAGGGAGCTGACTCGTATGGCGAGGCAGACCTCTTCTGTCCCACCTACTGCTCCCCTCAGCACTGCATTTCAGTAGATCCATCTGTTTTGCTTCCCACTTCCCCACTTTGTCTCTTGAATCCTCTCACCCCCTGTGCCTCCGGCCTACACCCCAGTTCTTGTATGCATACATAGTCTTTAAAAAAACCTAAAATTCATTGTATATTTCTTTTCCTCAGTATATATTTACCTATTTCTCTCCTACCTTTATTTCTACCCTAACAGTTACAGAATAGGAGATCACACTTGGTCATTTAGGGATTTGGATATATATAACTAAAACTAAGTCCTAGAGACCTGAAGAATTTAAGGTAAGAAAAAATTACACATGGTTAGGATGCTTAGATGAAGCAGGACAAAGGGACTAAATACAATAGGATGACAGTTAAAAACAAAGGGTCTGAAAGTGAAGAAATTCAGTTGAAATATGTACTAGCTGTACTTTACTCTGATGTTTACTATTGAACTGTTTCTGAAATTACTACTACTTCCCAACACCTGTCATTTTTTGTGCTCAGTATTTATATCTGACTCTTAAATTAAAAAAAAAATTCTGCAGGAGTAGTGGGAAAAATTAACAGAGCCTGGTTTATACTGCATTAAAAATTTAATACACGTGACTTTAGATACTACAAAACTGTTAAGGAAGAAAAAATACAGATGGAAAGCAATTATCTCCAAAACTGTCTGTACTATATATTTCCAGTCCAAATTCATTTTCTCTGACCCTCATAGTCTCTGAATGTGTCAAAAGTAACATGCATCTGAGATGGTATTTTACCATTCACAACCACAATCTTTATGGCTTTGCCTTTAGCTTATCCCAGGTAACATTTATTTATTTGTAAGTTTTTTCTTTGTTTGCATAGAACTGGGATTTAGGCCAGAGAGAGAGGAGGTGTGTGTTGTTTGAGCGCATTGTGTTAAGGTAGGTAAGAGGATTCACCAGAGACAGAGAAGGGAGCAGAACAGGCAGATGCACTGAAATATACTGCTAAGGGGAGCAGGTGGCGAAATAGGAGAGGTCTGCTGCACCCTGTCCAGGGACACTGAACTTAGGGCCCAAAGTTAGTCACCTCCTTAGGGAAGCCTTCCTCTGTTCTCTGTTAATGCATTCATTAGACTCTCTCTAGCACTTATCATACCTGTGATTAATTATTTGTTCATGATTTCTGACTGATGGACTTTGAACTCCACTAGGATAGGGGTCATGTGTCTATCCTGCTCATTGTAGTCACCTCAACTTGTACCAAAGTACTTGGCACAGAATAGGTGCCTAATAAAAAGTGTTCACTCATTCACTAACACACTAATTTATTAAGTACTATGTATTGAAGTGTCAGCAAATGAGAACAAAGTTTTCCTTTTGAGAAAGAAGTAGCCTTTAAATACAAAGAAGGCAATGCTCTTATTTTTACTTCAGATTAAGTCTCCTATTATTTACCTTTGTGCTTTCAGTTTTTACTGCATCTGGTCTGATGGTTACTTGGTGCACAGACTCTCTTTTTAGAGAGGCAGCTCTATCACCCATCTTGAAGGGTAAAGAGAACAAGAAGAGAAGATTAAAGACAAACCTTAAGACTTAAACATTTAGCACTTAAAAAAAAAATTGGTCCTATTTATTTAAGGGTATCAGAACACTTTCAAAAGAAATAGCAGTAGACCACTGAGAGGAGAGATGGAGAAAGGCCAGAGATATAAAGCTGGAACTGGTGTTTCTAGCTGTTTCAGTCACAAACATTAAAAATTTGAAGTATAAAAGGCAGGAGAACTTTTGCAAAACTCTTACTCAAAACTATGCTGGGTATGTGCTATTGGAAGAAACAGCAGGGCAGATGGGTATAATTAACAATTTTGTCTTTTAGAGAAAACTAAAGTGAAGGGGGAGGGACAGTATGGGGAGCTTAGGGATCGTAAGTTTTCACAATAAATCTTAAAAATATTCACGGCATTATATTCATCAAAAATCATGCCCAAATTCTAGCTTCCTCTTAGTCCTTAGTTAAAAAAGTGCTTTTAGAAATAAAGCTCCTTTAATCTTCACAGCTTTGTAGTAAATTATACACCCTTATAAAGCAGAAGGGGGAGCTGGTCTTCTTACTCCACCTCAAAGCCAAGTTAAGGCAACTTGCCAAGGCTCCACTGTGGCAGGGCCAATTCAAAAACTGCTTTCTATATGCCAGTTTGACCTTATTTGTGGACTTACTTCCAGCTTTGGCATTAGTTGAATTTTTAGTATAATTTCCTGTATTTAGCTTCCTTTTCTTTATATATGCCTGTGTCATTGCTGTATGAGATCCTTAAGGATGGAGCTTTGCAGCTATTAAAAAACAATACATAGGGATACAGGACATATGAAGGGGCACATGTGTACGTGTATATGAGCGCACACACACACACACACTGACACATATTTTATTCATAATATCATAAAAACTAGTAAACTAACTGGTAAAGCCAGAACTGGTGACTTAGTAGATTATTCAGTTTCCTCATATGCAAAATAAGAGGATGAACTCAATGACCTCTTACGTTGAGGAGCTGGTCTGACTTGACTGTTTTAAAATAGATTTCCTACATGGATGGAGCTAGAAGGAATTATACTCAGTGAAACAAGTCAGAAGGCAAGAGAAAAATATCGGCTGGCTTCACTATTAGGAGGAATATGAAAGAGCAACAACAACAACAACAACAACAACAACAACAACAACAACAAAAAAGAAGAAGCTGCTCAAGGAAATGGGCAAAAGCAAACAAAAAACTCAACAAGACCAAAAGGTCAAAGATAAACCAAAGGGACCATGGGGGTCGGGGAGGGAAAACACAAGGATGAGGGCAGAAAGAGCACAAGGGACTGAGGTGATGGTGCACTGGTGAGATGGTGGTGGGTACTCCCTGGGGAATACAAATGATGTCAAATATAATTAAATAAAACAAAAACAAAAAAAACAGGGGAGGGAAGAGCACAGGGACGATGGTGATGGTGCACAGGTGAACTGGTGGTAGGAATTTTACGGGGATTACACCTGAGGAGAGAAAGCATACATTGTACAGAAATAAAGAATGATGTGAAATATATATAAAAAATTTTTTAAAGGAAAAAAAAATAAAGTAGATTTCCTGACAATAAATATAAGAGGGTTCCCCTAATACACAGATGAAGCAGTGAATCTGAATGAAAACCAAAGTCAGGCTTAAGGAAATGGCAAAATACTCTTTCAGTACTGCCACTGTCATTTATTCCACCCTTAACAACTTAAAAAGAAAAGATTAAGAAGGCCTCACTTGGAAGTATGTGCCACAGCTTCCCTACCAGATGGGTCACTGGTAACACAACAAGAGCCTTGTCTTCTCTGCCAACAACTTGTGGTCAGGCCTTGGCAAGTGACTGAACCTCTCTCCATTTCCCTTTCCAAATCAGGACTAACACTGCCTCTGCCAGTCACATCACAGAACTAGTATGAGGATTAAAGGAGACAAGGATTAAGCACAATACAAATGTGTAGCCTCTCAAATCTGCCAGAAGACCGTGTCTGAGAAGGTTGTGGAATGTCATCCATGTACAGACAAAACACACTGCAACAAAGAACACGTCACAAAAGATCTGAAAAGGCTTACCATGCTGAAGGACAGGTTCGCTTGCTTTTCTACCTTGCTCATAGCAACCAGATCTCTTTCTATCAAGTTGACTCTGTGGGTAAGATTACTGACTGTCTTATTCATCCCCTCGAGTTTAAGATCATTCTGTCTCTGGTACCCCACCAGGGCACTTATTACCTCCTCTAAAGAGTTGTGAAGGTACAGGATACCCTGGAGTGGAAATAAATCAAGTTGTGGAATCTAGCTGAAGACATATACCAGACCAGCAGGCCAGCAGCACTGAACAATTATGATGTCAGGTTACTGAAGTAAATTCCTTTTCCTAGTTTAGATCATTGACTGTCTGTCTGTTTTGTCCCCTCCACCTTCACCCCTCCCAAATGGCTCCCAGCTTACTCCATCTGGAATTATTTGGCCTCAAATAGACAGGAGGGGGGAAGAAGGAAGAGGACTACCTACATGATTCACTCTTGGTCCCAGAAAGCTGAGAGCTTGGGAATTGATTTCCCAATGTTTACTTCACCTGCTGGCAGGAAAGCTTACCGGGTTATTAACTGAAATACCCATTAACCTAATTTGTCAGAACAAAACTACCTTAGGAACAATACCAATTACTGAATTGGCTCATGTAGCAAAACCATAACAAGTACTGCATTATTTAGTACAAGATTCAATTATTTTTATTGACATCCTTTAGTACTGATTGCTACTTAAAAAGGAATGATGACTATAGGGTTTAAAGGGCATTAGAATCAGCACAAGAATTCTTCTCAGTGAAGATTTCTCTTTAATGTGATTCTGAACTCAATATCCATTCCCCTCCTCTTGTGTTTAGACATTTGAAAATCCTGGTTTTCAAGGAAGTATATGCTTTTTAACATTCTTAGAATTTACTCAAAAGAGCCTTCACTCTGAATTACACTGCTATCCATCTATCTTTAACTTGCTGTTTTTCATAAAGGGTTTCAAGATAATCTGGCCATTCTGTGTTTTTCATAAATGAAAAGGAATTTACTCCATGGATTGACATGCTGGGGGAAAAAAAAACAAAGCGCCAAAGAAGAGATAGGGCAGCATCTTGGATTCCTAAGATAGCAACACATACCACTCCCTGCTCAGCTCTCAGGCAGGCAAATTAAAAGCAAGGTCTGCAAGACCCCACAACACTGATCCCCAATGACACAGGCTGCTGCATCCAAAGTGCGTTGTGGTCACAGGCAGTTAAGTCAGAGACAAAAAGTACCTGTTTCATATTTTCACTGTGGGTTTTATTGTCAAGTTCTGATGAAGCGGAAGGCGATGGAATGATCTGGTTACTTCCATTGGTTTCCACTGAGAAGTGCCGATTCTGTTAATGGGAATGGAGGTTAGCATAGACAGTAAGTAAATACTATGTTTACTTAATCATGTCCCAGAAGATTCTATCCTCTCCCAGGGGCCAATCACAGAACAATAAGCATTTCCCAGAAACCTAGAGTGTGTCCAGACCTGTGCTAGCCCCTGAGGGCACTAGGTACTTTTGGGGATGCCTAGTCTGAAACATGGGCTGGATCAGCAGCACTCAGAATACCTCAGGGAACTAAGATCTCCTACTCTGTTTCTGAGTCTCTGAATGGAATGAAATCCCTAGAAACTAGTCCTCCCCATTAACTGTATTCCTAGAGAAACTCTGGAATCACTGTAAGTTCCCAGGGACCAACTCAGTCTGAACCTTGCCAGTATCGTACTTCCTCAGGACTATAGAGCTTTGGACATTCAAAGAGCAGCCGGTCATGTAACCATTGGCTTTGGGCAGTGAGCACAACAGCCAATCATGTACATTATCAGCTTTTCGGTTTTAACAGCACAAGCCAAGATTTATGTCTGAGGGTTACCCTCCCTTACCCATCTGCTTCCAAGTGCTCTTTGCAGAGACTGAAATATAACATATTCCTATACACTTTTTCCCTTTAGTGAAAAAAACTTTTCATGGCTTAATCTTTTGCAGCCCACAACTATGACTTATTCAGTATAGAGTGTGTCAGCAGGAGGATTACCACTGGCAGCCATGGAAATTTAAAAGAGGTAGATTTAATTATAAAAGAACGCAACTGGTGAATATAAATGGTTTTCCTTGAAATCTGAAATCCTAGACATTAACCCTGCTTTCATAATAAAAAAAAAAAGACAACAAAGAGAAAAGGAGAGTTAAAAAAAAACCCTCATAGTTCAATAAAGCATGAATCTTTGCATTACAAAAAGTATTTTAGAAAATATTTGACTACTGTGAGAAATCCTCAAGATACTAAAACAACAATAAAAGAATTACTAATTTAAAAAGGTCTTCATTACTATGGGGCAAGTGGTTACTCAGTGGCAATTTAGAATGAGAATCCTGGCTGTCTGGACACCTAGCTCAAAGCTTTTTCCTCTGGGTCAGTCCCAGGCCATACAGTGAGGAGAAGGAACATTCCCTCTTTTGAAGCCCAGGTCTCTTTGCCTAGTTTGAACTTGACATGCCAAAGTTTCAAAAGAACATGTGGGGCAGATCTAGAAACTGGCAGAGAAGCCACGGGACTTTCGTATGGTTTGAATAACCCATTTTATGAACATATAATTCATGTCTGCAGCAAGAGAGCAAGGGCTGTGCCATCTTATTTTACCCTTCATAAATCCTTCATGAACTGAGTACCCATTAGGTGATTAATTAAGGTCTCTGAATGACTGCAGACAGCTCCATCTGCACAGTATTAACAGATATTTGAAAATAATTCCTGAGCACTGCAGGGGTTTGCTCCTGTCTGTTATCTGTTGCAACAAAACAAATCATCCCCAAAATTTGTGGCTTAAAATAATTACTATTTATTTCTCATGATTTGGGGCTCAGCAGGGGTGGGAGTCCTGGTCACCTAGTGTAGGCTGAGGTCACACACAGGGCTGCATTTAACTGGGAGACTGGCTCGAGCTGGAACACCCAAGATGGGTTCTCATCTTCTAGAGTTCCTCTTCACCTGGCCTCACATCATCTTGTAGTCTAAGAGCTCTGCCCAAATCCCTTACCCACAGACAGTGAGAAATAATAGCTTGTTGTTTTAAGCCACTAAGTTTTGGGGTGATTTATTATGTAGCTATAAATAACAGATGCTTCCCTTTCTTTCCACTTTCCTTACTACCTATCCCACTCTCAGGAACTGTTTTCTTACTGCTATATCACATCCAGCACATGTGCAAAGATTCAGCTTTTAATTCTATCCATCTTAACTGCTCAGTTTATAGGCTGTAGAAAAAAAAGCCAATGCATATTGTATCTTTTAAAAAGGTGTATAGTAGGATGTTTAGACAAGTGGAAACTTAACATTACCACTATTACACAGAGAAGGGTGGGCAGGAAGATGATCTGTGCATTTCCTTACCATATCACTTTGCAGTAACTCCATGGTTTTCTTGTGTTCATCCACGGTTTTCTGTATTGCCTCCACAGCAAGATGGACAGTGTTTAAAGTATTGCCAATGGAAGCTACACTCTGAACAAAAACATGTAATAGGTTCAGTGCTTTTACTTTTTCAAGAAAACTTTATAGCTTTATTAAGTGATAACTGGCACACATTCAAAATGCTAATAACTATCACCCCCGAATTTCCTCACTCTTCTTGTAATTTTTTCCTCCCAATCCCCAGACAACTGCTGATCTATTTTCTAGTGCACTATGTCTCAAATATGCATTTTCTAGAATGTTATATAAATAGCAAAACTGAGTATGCACTTTTTAGGAAGTGTGGCTTCTGTCACTCAGTGTAATTATTTTGAGATTTTCCATGGTGTAGCTACTCAGCATGTTGCTGAGTAGCATTCTATCTCATGGATACATCACAGCTTATTCATCTGTTGATGGACATTCAGGTTGCTTACAGTGTTTGACCATTACAAATAAAGCTGTATAAATACCCATGCCTAAGTCTTAATTGTGGATATATGCTTTCATTTCCTTTCATCATATGCTGTCTCATAATCACAACACCTAGGAGGTGAATGGCTGATCACATGGCAGATGTATGCTTAATCTTTAAAAAAAAAAAATTGCCAAGGGAGTTTCAAAACGGTATTTTAAATTTCACCACTAGTGCATCAGAGTTCCGGTTACTCTACATCTTCCTCATTTTATTTTAGTTATTGTAGTGGGAGTGCAGTGGTCTTGTACTGTGATTTTATTTTACACTAAACACTGACCGAATAGAGATCACCGCTTGTAATTATTCAGTTATCTTCTACCACTTCCATGTAGCTTATATTGACACAATTAACAGGAAACTACATACACACAGACTACCACTCTGTCAGCAGCAAATGGCAGTTTTGAGTAAAAATGAATAGAACCACTTTTGGCTTTTGGAAACCAGCATTGCAGAGATAAAGCATTGCACACATGAAGGAATTCTGTTTGAGAGCATTTGTTCTTTATCTACTTTAGAATTCTGTTAGCAACTATTAAATAACAAGCGATACAGGTAGTAGCTTACTTTGCTTTCATTATCTAATGAGCCCAAGTGGATTGGAGACTTGGAGATAAGATTCAGAAACCACCTTCTTTAAAAGGTCTATCCTAAGGTAATATACAAAATACACTATTTGACCTTTTTATTAAGATATACTGACAATCTTATAGTGTTACGTTAGTTTTTTATTCAAGGTGACTTTTATTATACTATATCCAGAATCCAAGAGAGTGAGAGATGATATTTCAACATGAAAAAAAAAATTAGCAAGATATACTGAAATTAGTCATTTAAGATGACCTACTACTTCAAACTGAGCCAGCTGTAATAAAAGCAGAGTCTGACATTACAAATGCACACCTTTCCAAAGAGACAACACACCGCGTAGAAAGAAGTCTCTAAGCTGGGATGTTATCTAGGCAAGCTCTATTGTCACAGAAGCCGCAGGCATTCAAAGACATCTACTGTTAGAGGATCCTGACTGGCTGGATGTATGAGCCCACTGGGATGCAAAAAGATAGTGGGCTCTTATTTAAGATTGTTTTTAAGGAAGCAGCTGACAGTCATGTGAACTCTATGCAAAAACCCTGAACAATATTTTCACCAACTGCAAAGTACCGGGCACACACTAGAGGAAGCTCTATGAACATTTATTGAATTAATGAATATAAAAGTAAACCAATTTCCTTTTCTAATGAGACTGCCAGAGTTGCTTCTGGATTAAAGGCGATAGACGTCTACCCTTTACCTACTTGGTCCTTTGGGAATAAAGGTATGAAGAAATGGTCAAAGAAAGAACAAACTCATCCCACTTTTTATTTTTTTAAGTTGCAAGCACATGAACATATTGGACAAATAGCAAACTGCAGACTGACAGGTGATATGGCTACAAAAGAGCAAGATTTGGTTTTGCTTTTTAGTTTAGGAATATTTCACTCCTTTATGAGAGAACGTGTTTATAGAGGATACTTTTAAAAGTCAAATATCCTAGACTTGATAAACACTATTGGGCATTCCCTTGCTCTAAAACCCTTCTTTTATTTCCTGCTTGAGGGGTCTGATGTTGCTTATGTTCCAATTAAACACATTCTCCCTTCCCCCACCACCCACTCTCTCACCCAGCATTAAAGATCCCTGAGTATTATTCATCTGGTTGGTTACTACCTCTTGTCCTATCTGAATCTTAGGGATTGAGTAAACAGAAATTCTGAATTATTGCTTGTCTAAAATCTAGAGTTTAGGGTATATACACAGGAGCACATTCTTTAGATGGTATGCACCTTACTTTTATAAAATAATACTGTTTTCCAAAGTGCTTTTTGGCAATTTATACCCCCACCAAGGAGCGTTTGAAAGTTTTCTTCATTCCACATCCTTGACAACACTTTTTATTTTCCTAAATTTTTAAGTTTTGTATTTTTTAAAATGATCTTTTATTTTTATTTTCTCAAACATGGAAACTAACAGCAATTAAGAGCAATTCCTGGGCTTTCCTGGTGGTGCAGTGGGTTAAGCAACGCACTATGAAGCAAACCGCAACCACTGCAGCAAGAGTTCGATCCCTGCTGCCGGCCAGGGACGGGACCCACATGGTGCGGCAGACCTCTCCTGCCTCACCTGCTGCTGCCCTCAGCAGTGTACTTCCGTTAACCTGCCTGTTCCACTCCCTGCTCTGTCTCTGGTGAATCCTCTCACCTCCCACACCTCTGGCCTGTATCCTAGTGCTTGTGTACATAAATAAATAAATCTTTAAAAAAAAAAAAAGAGCAATTCCTATGTCTAACTGGCTGGCTATCATAACGGCACTATGGACGATGAACTCTAAAGTTGTGTGATAAAAAGCAAACCCACATTTGTTAACACAAGGGTTCTGGCAGAATAACACTGGGACTTGGAGAGCCAAAAGCTGTGAACTCATGCAAACGATAACTGCCGAGACCTGTTAAAAATTAAAAGTCTAACCAGAACAAAAAAGAGATAATCTGAACTACTTAGAACACAGTGACACACTATTACTGCTCTCTTAAGAGTAGCTGATTTCAAATTCCAGGTTTTCAAGGAAAACTTGTAAGAAGCTAGAATTAGCGTAGCGGGTTAATCTAAGTGCCCGTGTACAGCACTTACCTTCTGAAGTCCCTCTACAGTTGCAGGCAGGCTAATTAGGTCTGCAGCTGACTTAACATTGGCTTTAAGGTGGTTTACTGCAGCAGTCAACTGAGTAATCTGAAAGGATAAAGATTATGGACAATGAAAACAGAATCTGTTGAGTATTTCCTTCACAAACTCTAGAGTTGATGATGCTATCAAGACACCCTTGGATTTTGTTTCCGTGATCCAGACATTATACTCTGTTCAGCTCACAGGCATAGAGGAACTATGGTACCTTGGATAGACTTGAGATCTGGGAAGCAGCAATAATACCCCTTCTTTCCCTGTCCAATTTAAACACTAGTGCCAAAGAGGGAAAGGCAAGTGTTATTCTTTACCTTTTTTCTGGCAGTTATAAGATCCAAAGATCTTAAATTACCCAAAAGATTCAGTGATTACAGCACAATCCTTCAACAACTGGACAAGAAAGCTAATGATCAAGGACTCCTGAAAGATTTCATTTCGGTAAAAAATAATACCTCAGTTATTTACTGAACTTTTGTTCCTGCCCAAGTGGGAACATATATTACAAAATAAAAACCCATCATCACAAAATACAGTCTATAGGAACTGTACCCCGACAACTTGAACAGCACTTTCAACTACTTGGGGATTTAGTTTTGGTTTAACAATGTGATTAATATTTCAAACTCAATAGCTCAACCAAAGCACTACTTTGTACCCTGAAGGGGCTCAATAAATACCCACTGACTTGCTGGCTGAGGCAATGAATGTATTAAAATAGGAACTGAGTCAAAATACAGTGTGTCTCCCCTTTTGCTATTTAGGAATAGAATTTTAATAGCTGGGCTTCTGTCTTGAATGGGGACTAGGGGAACCCATATAATACTCAATCTTGAGCTGCAGAGAGTACATCTAAGAACTTTGCAGTGTGGCTCAAAATATTCTCGAAGGATTCTTAGTTCCAAAATGCTGTGTGCCTGCCCTAAATTCTAGGATGAAAACACAGATTTACCAATAGCAATTATATTCAGAACAGCCTCATAGAGTAACCAAGTAAGCTTCTGTGCCCGAACGCAGTGTAGGCACCAGATGGATAAACAATAGAGTAAGGCTGATATCCTACTCTTTCCTTTGACATGAGTTTGGCATCTTCTCTGTGCCAGACACTGCTGGAGGCACTGTGGAGACAATGGCCAACAAGACCATGAAGTTTTACTCTCACGAAGCTTACATTCTAGTAGAAAGTATCAGATAATAGTAACATGCAAGAATTTAAACAGAGCTCCTGGAGCCAGCAGCAGCCTGTTCTGAACTGGGGAGTCCAGTGGGAAGCCAGGAACTGAGGTTCTCTTCTTCCTCTTTCCTTTTAAGAGGGATACAGTCAGGGGTTTCATCAGGGGTTTCACACTAGTTTTTATTCATTTATCACTGCAAAAAATACTAATTAATTTCTATTATATACCAGTGGTATATTTTAAAACAGTCTGTTTTACTGGCACAAAGACAGGCTGAAGTACTTATTGAATGAATGTCTGACAATGAACCCCAATGTCTGGGATGGACACGAGGAAGCTAGTCTATGTTGAGTAGAGGATAGTGGCTAGGAGGCAGGGAATAAGGTTAGGTAAGTAGTTATCTCATGAGTAAAATAGTTAAAACAATAACATCTGCTTAACAACTATCTTACAGGGATGTGTGATGGTTTAAAACAACCATCTTACAAAGATGTGTGATGGTCTAAAATGTTCACAAATTCTTTGATAATCCGCCCTTCAAAAGGTGGAACTTAATTTGCTTTCTCTTGAATGTGGCCTGAACTTAAGGACTTGCTTCTAGTCAAAAGAAAAAAGTGAAAGTAACAATGGCAACTCTGGAAATTGGGACATAAAAGGGCTCTCTCTTAAGAGAGAGAAGTGGCTGCGGAGGTCAGCTCCATGTTGTGAAAACACTCAAGCAGCCCCAAAGAGAAGTATATATTGAGAGAACGGAGATCTCTTGCCAATAGCCAGCTGAATGAGGTACTCCAGTTTCAGTCAAGTCTTCAGATGATACAGGCTTGGGTGACATCTTGGCTACAACCTTAGAGACATCCCAGTCAGAACTGTTCCCAAATTTGACCCACAGAAACTGTGAGATAAATGTTTGTTTTAAGTCATTAAATTTTGAGTAAAATGTAACACAGCAACACATGACTAATTAAGGACTAAGTGAGATATATAACTAAAGCTCTTAGCACAGTAACTGATAAAAACAAAATGCCAAAGTGCTAGTGTTTTAATAGTGAAATTTAATAAACAGTTAAACAATTTCTCCAGAAGATTTCTAAGAATAGTCATCAACATTCTGGTGCTGTCCCTTTAAATACAAAATGGGTGAGAAACCTCAGGCCAAAGAGATGCTCTCAGCAAATAACAAACCTCTTTAGAGAAACAACTACATCAAATAGGTTTTAACCTATGCTTTCAGAGATGAATACTATCAAACTTTGAAAAGGACATAAGGAAGCATGCACTATTCATGGGACAGTAAACTGGAGAAGACTTATTAGATTATCTAGCAGTTATCTGTCAAAATTTGAAATGTTTATATCCTTTAATTCAGATAGTTCATATCCAGGTATCCATCCTTAAAGATTACCTGTTCACGTGCACAAAGATGTATGCATAATACTATTCACTGCTTCCTTATTTATAACAGCAAAAGCTAGAAATAATCTCAATGTCTGTCACAATGGATATAGATACAGTCAGTGAACAAAGCGAACAGAATAAATCACACACACACACACACACACACTAGAAAATGGGACTGGAACTATGCAGCCCAGACTATTTACAATGGGCACTTACAGGGTCAAGGAGCATGTATGTATGTGTGTGAAAGAGAGTGTGTTGGGAATACAGAGATGTGCATGTATTAACATATTACTCATGAAAATTTAAAGACAAAAGGTGGGAAAGAAATACACACATTAAGAAACTGACATCAGAAAACTCTGGTGGAGATTGGACAAATTTCTGTGGCTGGCCGTTTTTTCCATGTCCTCCACTAGGCATTCTTGTAATACCCTCAACCATAAAGTGCTAGAAGGAGTCTCTCTCCCAGGTATGTTTACTCAGTGTCTCAAAAGATGTACACAGTTGGCTCAAGACCACCTTGATAGGCAAGAATATGGTTAGTTTAAATGCCTTATCAATTCTGTGGTTACCTTCTGGCTACCTGATGTGAATCAGAAGTACCTGAAGAATTGACAATGGGGCCTCCCTGGTGGCGCAAGGGATTGAGTGCCGCACTGTGGGGCTTCTGCAGTCACTGCAGTACAAATTTGATCAATGGCCAAGGAGGGGACCCACATGGTGTGGGCAGACCTCTCCTGCCTTGCCCACTGCTCCCCTCAGCAGTGTACTTCAGTCGATCTGCCTGTTCTGCAACCTGCTCTGTCTCTGGTGAATCCTCTCGCCCCTCCGTGCCTCTGGCCTACACCCAGCTCTTGTATGCATAAATAAATAAATCTTTTTTAAAAAAAGAATTGATAATGACCCCACAAACAGCCAGTGTGGCCAGTTGGCAGCTACCATTTTACCCCAACCAGACAAGCAGCTGAAAGCTAATGCAAGCAGGATAAGGTGAGGTACTGTCCCACTTTTTCATGTCCCAAACACTCTAGGGTGTAGGGTATCAGCTGCCTCACTGAAACAGTATGCTCTGGAGAGTGATGGGTTAAAATTAACTCTCTAATTACCAAAACTCAATTAGAATTTCTGCAAGACCTGGGCCACCCCCTGGTCACAAGTTATATTTCCATAACTGCAAAGCTTTCTAGGAGTTCCTCCTTACCTGTCATGGGAATGCTGCAATGAGCCCCAATGGAGGCTGGAAATACAGTACTAAACAAACCCTATGTTTGTCCCTATAAATAATATCTATGAGAAGTTCAATGTATAAATCAGGCATGGCAAAGATTAAGAATGACTAATAATAAAGCAGAAAAATTACTACAATGTACTGTAATAAAAGACACGAGAATATGGTCTTTTTTTGTCCAAAATATCTTGTTTGTAGTAAGATGGTTGACTGTGGGTGGGTAACTGAAAGTGTGAAAAGTGAAATCCCAGGTAGGGGGACTGCTGTACTCCATCTTTCAGCATCTATCTCTTCTGGGGCACAAAGCCAAATTTGGTAGAAAACTACAGCAAAGTCACATGTGCAGGTGAAATGGAGAGACACCGGGCACACTCTGCTGCTATCTCCCAGACTATTCTGGTTTCTGACAGACACACTGTAGAATGCCAGACTGGACTGGAGCATTACAGAACCTATTTCTAAAAGCCACACACTGCAATTCAAAAAGTCTAAAACACTGAACTGAGTAGAAGCCACTAAGGAAAAAAATCCCACATTCTAGCCAAAAGATGAGTCATGATTTTTATTCACATTACCTGACTTTTCATTAGCAAAATTAAAAACAGCTAAGACCATTTGCTTATTAGATCACTTTATACTATAAAGTCTCCAATTCTGCTTCTTTGCTTTGGGGTTAAAATTAAGTGTCCTTTAAACAGTAAATAAAAGAGTTACTAAAACAAGCAATCATTAATGATGAATGACTATGGCAGAGAAGGGATATGATGTCACATCCTTTCAATTCTATCTACTAAGCCCTTCTGAACCCTACCAAGAAAATAAAAATGGAAGATGGAATGGAACACTAGGAATAATACAGACACCAAGACCTTGAGTATTTTTAATGTCAGCACAGCTACACAGCTATGTACAAAGATTACTTAACCTTTTTGGGCTTCAGTTTTCTTAGCTATAAAAAAATGGAGATATCTCTTCTTACTCCATGGGACTATAGAAGCAAAAAAAGAGCTTGCAAGTGTAGTGTGGCTAAGAGAAGGCAGCACAAGAAAGCATTTAACGAATGACAGTTATCTTCATTGCCACCTCATAGCATCACTTGCATCATAACCTTCATTGTCATGATTAAAGCTTGGAGTACAGAGTACAGCTTTCCAGCATAGTTATGTGTTTCCAAAAATAACTCTATCACATACGTATCTGGACTTTGAGTGCCAAAAACAAAAACAAAATACATAGAGTATGCTATAGTAGAAAGGCGCTCAAGGTCCTATTGATATGGCTCTTGCTGATATATCCTTCCTTCTGGCCTCTTTGCACCGAACTGTAGCTATAATGAATTACTGTAAGTCTCTGAACGTACCATTTTTGCACAGGTCACTTTCATTATTTGCAGTTAGGATCTAAACTATTGCAGCAACACTTAGTGAACACTGAATTATTCCTCCTAAGGGAAACAAAGGGTTGAGTCCCTGAGAGCCCTCTGGTCACAGCATTTTCACCAAATGATCACTACAATACATGACTTTGTTCTACATATGCTTCTGTTTAAAGACATCTTGTTTAATGCATACTGTTGAACTTGACCCTGAAAGAAGCTTATCTCACGTATGAATTTTTTCTGTAAGGCACATCATACCCTTCTTGAACTTAGTAATACTAGACATGACTTCAGCACTATGTTTGGGGGGCATTTTAAGCAGTGAAATCAACAACAAAAATGTCTTTTGATTTGTTGAGCAAAAAAACGCTCTTGCTCTAGGCATGCTTACCTGGCGAACAAGAAGCACAAAAGTGTGAAATCATGACACTGAATATACTGAGAGAAGTATAACTGCGTACGGTATGAGAGCTGAAACAAGGCATCTTGTTTTACCTGATCTGGAACATCTGTGTCAGGTGGCTCAAATTTTTTGTCACCATATTTATCAGTGAATGATTATGGAAGCATCATAAGTTTAAAGTCTGGGGTTACAAACAAATTTTAGTGAGTAGGTGAATTTACAAAAATGGAATCTGCAAATGATAAGGATTAACTGTACTAATGTTTTACCTAGAACATTTTTCTCTTCCTGAAGAATTTGCTGACCAGCTCCTATTTGCCCTTTAGGACTCAGCACAAGAGAACTCTTTTTGAATCCATGTCCTATGAAAGCAGCTCATTAAACATTTGTGAGAATGAATGGTCTTCAAAGAGGGGGTGGAGATTCCCTAATAGCAGTTGAGTGGGTGTGGGTATAAAATCAGAGGTTTAATGAAACAGAAAAATAAATGAGATTTTAACTACATGTCAGCAGAGACTGCCCTGTACCAGGCTGCTTTCATCACTTAGTATCATCATTTCTGAAGCTCTACTGACACTAAAACGGAAAGGGTTTCAGTTTAATATGAATTCAGCTTAATTATGAAGCATTTGCATTTAAGTAAACTGTCCACATACCTGCCTTCCCAGGCACTTCTTGCATTAAAAATAACAGCCAGGTCAAGAATAAAATGATTGTTTTGTTTCCAGATTTCTGGTTAAAGAGCATTTAGAAACCAAAATGTGTACACAGATTAGAAAACCTCTGTGTCCTCTCACAACAAGTATTAATCTCCCCTTTGACTCTTCCTACGTTGATTTACAAGGAGATGGGAAAAGAGGACACTGCCTCTTCGTCCTCTCACACCGATCCTCTCGCGCTGGAAGGGTGAACTCCATGGCTACCTATGTGGCATCCACGGCTTGTCTCAGTGAGTGCTGCTAGTTACCTCTCAGCGCTTCACTGTGGTTTACTTTCATTTGCTGTAATTTCTGGCCAAACTAATCATTTGCTTTGTGAAGACAGGCAAGATTAGTTTATCCTATAGTTTTTGTTTAAAAAAAAAAAAGGAGTAAATACCTGTTCTTTTCTAATTACTAAGAGGATAATGAATAGAAAATAAAATATCATGAAGCATCATAATGTCAAGAGTAAGCTATTGTTTTCAGAAATTTTTATTTCATTTACATATGTGTATGTATGAGTTCATGTTATACTGGGTTCCAGACAAAAGTTTGAAAGCTACTGGTCCAGGTAATTGATCTATAGTCTTAAGTGCTGATGTGCCCTATACTAAAGCTTCAGGAATATTTGTAAGAACTTTGTTTTAGCACAGTGTTCCCTGCCACGGGCTCATTCTGAACTCTATGCCTCCACTATGAAGAAAAGACTAAACACTTATCCCTAACGAGGGTGGCATATCTGTTCTTGAGCACTATGCAGGTCTATCATTCACTTAGTACTTGACTTTTCTCTTCAATGAGCATATCTTTCCCATTAAACTATAAAAACTGGGATGTGGCTATAATGACCAGTGGCACTATGACATCTTATACATGCTAGAAGCTTGATCAATGCCCTTTGAATAAGCCCTTTTCCTCTGGCAAAGTCCATTTGTAATGACTGCCTGGTAAAATCTGGCCAGTTTAGGGACTGGAAAGTTTTTGCTTGCTTGGCCAAAACATTTAAGTAACCCTGTCACCTCCTCCTGTGCTATTCTAGAATAACTATCATTAGTTGTTGAATGGCGTCCAGAGTTGTTTCAGGTCAGCGTACAGCACTACACTCTAAAGCTGTATCTGTAAGTTTATAAACTCTACTAAACAAAAAAAGCTTCCCTTAGCTAATAAAAGTATTACCTAAAAAATAACCCCATTTTTTGCTGAATTAGAAAACACTCTTTTCCTTTATTTGATACCTACACTGCTCCTTATGAAAAGCTGAGTCAAGTATTTCCAACTCTATTCTACTCAACAAGGCTGTTCTTTACAGAAAAGGGAAGCATTTTAAATATTTGATAAATGTATAACTATCACTCGACTTTAGAGTTGGAATCACATTATACAAAACATCACTTCTAAAAGATAAACAATCTCAAGTTCCTTATAGCTACAAATTCATAATAAACACAAGTAAACATTCATTGCTTACAAAGATGTAAAAATGGTAATTTTGTTACCTGCTTATTCATTTCAGTGATGTTTATCCAGACTTTGTTCAAACCCAGCTCTCCAGATTCAATCTTCTCAAGTTGTTTTTGTTTGCTGAGTAGTTCTTCATTAAGCTTGGGAATTTCTTGGAATGAGCTTTTCTGATTAGATTCCACTAAAAGCAAAAATAAGATCATAAGTAGTCATAAAATTCCCTCATGACTTCAAGATGAAAAATGATCATAGAGTAGGAAATAAGTTAGATTAATAAAAGCTAGTTGTAGGATAATACCTGAATTCATGGCTATCAACCACACCATTCTTTATACAAATGCCTTTAACATTAAAGCTTAATTTAAACTGGGGTCTTGGGCCCTCCCTGGTGGCGCAGTGGGTTGGACACTATGAAGCAAACCTCAGCCATGACAGCACGTGTTCGATCCCTGCCCCTGGCTGGGGAGGGGACCCACATGGTGCAGCAGACCTCTCCTGCCTTGCCCACTGCTCCCCTCAGCAGTGTGTTTTGGTTGATCTGCCTGTCTGCTCCCCACTCTGCCTGGTGGATTCTCTCACCCCCTGCACCTCTGGCCTGTACCCCGGTGCTTGTATGCATAAATAAATAAATCTTTAAAAAAAATAAACTGGGGTTATTTCATTACTGGCAATATAACTTTTAAAAGTCAGGCAGCTAAAAATGCTAACAAAGAACATTAGTAGAGAGCTGGATTTGGCTCTCAACTCTGTAATTTACTAAGTATGACCTTGAACAAATTACTGACATTCTTTTGAGCTCACTTTCCTTATCTGCAATGAAGAGATAAAATTTACTTTACAGAACTATTAGAATTAAGAGAAAGAATGGCTGTAAAATAGTAAACACAACTGACCAGGTATACAATAAATGATAAATGTTAAGTACTGACCAATTCAATGATGAAGTTTTTGATTAGTCAATAAACCTTATTCCTTTAAATACTGAAGCTAGCATCATAACTTACACTCTAAATGTTTACACTTACTCTTTCAAATTGGTCAAAGGCAAGATGGGTTTTTACAACAGCTTTCAAGTACTGTTAGAAGGAATAAGATTTTAAATCTTTTTCATAAAGCAGTCTTTTCTTAAATCAACTCAAAACTCAAAGTTAAATAGGAGATAAAGCAATTTTGTTAGGTGATGTATAGAGTGATATTTGACCTTTCTTCTGGGAAACATATCTCCTAAGTGGTTTAGAATTTGCCAACCTGAAGGCAGAGGTATGAAAGAGTGTTTTCTTTTTCAAAGAAAATAAAATATTGATAATGGTGGCCCTATGGAGTAAAACCTGTATCATTAAAAAAAAAAAAAAACAAAAAAAAAACCACAGACTGCTTAGCATTCCTTAAAATAAAAGACTGGCATAGAGAACAGATATAAAACAATTTGCTAAAATGGAGGCTCCAAGTTCTGTAGGATCAGCACTTAGAATATGCCTGGTATATTCTGGCACTCAGTATTACTGACTGACTTAGGCTGGCCTTTGCTCATGTCCCAATCATGTTCTCATCACTTATCTCTCCAAACTCCTTTCTAGCCAAGTTGATTTTCCTGAAACACCAGCCTCTGTAAGCCTCGGTGTCTCTGCACAAGCTATTCTTTCTGCCTAGATGCCCTTGGATTACCCCATCTTTGTTCCTATCACCTTAGCCTAATTAATGCCTTTCAAGATTTAGCACAAATATATAGGACCCCATCTTGCACCACAAACACCTCTTTACCACACCAAACTCCCAAACACTTAACTCACTATGCTATAACTGTGTCTGTCTCTTCCACCAGATTGCTAGAGAGCTGCTTGAGGACAGGTCTTATTTTTTTACACATTCCTAGTATCTAGTACAGTGCCAGGTATACTGAAGCACTCAAATGCTTATCCATGAAATAATTTAGGATATGAAATGGAGTGAATATTATCCTGTTAAGCTAAATAAACAAAATTCAATAAATTCAAGAACAAAAATAGGAAGTGATGGTATACAGATTGCAAGCAAGCTCAGTATCTGAAAATGCAGAAATAGTAATAAATCAAATAATTAAAATTTCAAAAGTATGTGACAAAGAATTTTTTAATAAATAAGATTTCTTTAAGTGCTTTTAGTGTAACATTTGATTTATACGTGGTGTGCAGAGTATGTTCATTTTATATGGTAACAACACTAGTTCTAGCATTTAGAATTTCGCTGCATTTGTCTTACATTTTTCAGTTAGTTGTAAAGAAAACCTCATCCCACACATGTCTGCTATTCTCAGATAGTCAAATGTCCCAAGGGTGGGGGGGGGCATGTGTGTGAGGTTCTTTCTTTCCTGAGTCTCTAAGAGACATGTGGGAGAGGAAATAAGACAAGCACATAACTTGGGTTACATTTATTAACTAATAAACATATAAAGCTGACAAGCCCTTTGAATACTTTGGATCCTGAGAACTGTATAAGCCAAGAGGTAATCATATTCATTATCTGATTTGGGGCTTCTTAGGAAACACAAGTCCACTCAAGGCAACTTTATTACATAAGTAGGAGAAAACACAACAAAATACCAACATGATCGCTAATTCATATTCTCTCAACATGGAACACAATGCATTTAAAACTTAATATATGTCTTTTCAGTTTCAATAAACTTTTGTGTAATTATTCAACTTGCTATAGAACCATACCACATGCGCAGACCTGCACTCAGCCCTACTGCACACACAAAAGACCCCAAAGTTCTCAGTCTGTGGATAGCAAGGTGGCCTCAGGGAATTACTAGTTAGGACAGATGTCGTAAGAGAGGACTGTCCATTGTGCTTTGGTAGCAATAGTATGTCTTTCTTTTACAGATGGGAAAAAAAAGTCTCAAAAGAATAAGTGACTTGACCGAGTTTTACACAAGTACGAGCAACTAGGATTCAATAGTCAAACCCGCTCCTGAGACCAGCATTCTTGCTCGTATACTCTGGCTGTCACAGGCACGCACACCTTAACGCCTTCATTAACACAAGGCCATTTTTAAGTTTTGCACTAAAAGACCAAATTGTTACTCTGCCTATTTGACCAGAAAAGGAGAGGCCTGACTTATTAGTACTTTCCTTTTCCTGTAAATTCTTTCCCTTCACTTTGTACCATAGTTTCCCTTCATTTTGTTTCACAGTTGTGTGACAAAGATGGATGGCTGGGAACAGAATCTTCCTCAGAAAAACTGCAGCCATCTTCTGGAGTACCTGGTTCTGGAAAAGAATATTGGACTGAGAGTTTCAAGGCCAGCCAGTACTTTCAGCTTAGGAATCAAGTTACATCTTGACCACAAGGAGAAATACCAAGTCTCTCTGCTTTGTTTTCTATTTCAGACATCCCAGCAATCCTGCCCCCTGTTCTCACAATGTCTTGGAAAATTTATTGAACTAAAGAACAAGGGGCCTTGAATTTCCCAAAAAGGTATTAAGGCCAGGAGGTCTTATTTGAGTTGGTGACTTTCACTGTCCTCTTGAAAAACTTACTGAAAAATATGTAAAGTAGAGGCAAAAATACAAAGAAAGATTATTTAAACTCACCAAGACTGACCTCATCTAGTCAACATAGTGGTTTTCACAAAAACTCTTGGGCAAGGGGTCCACAACAGGTCAGTCTAGGGACAGCCTAGGACACAGGCCCCACACACTAAACGCCCCTTGAAGTCCTGTTTTAGACACTGTAAGTGCTGCCATTTCCACTGTAGCAAACAAAAGCCAACAAAGTAGCTAGACTGACAAGTCTAAATCTGCTTCATTCAGCTGGCTGACAATGAAGGTCCAAGGGGAATGTTCCTCAGTGGTAGAAAGCAGGTCTTATAGATCAGGGTACAAATTCTGGCATCCTTTGAATATATTATTTCCAGGGGTTGGTGTTAATAATTGATTAGTATGTACTTGTTGACTGCCTGCCTGCCAGGTCTATAACATGTACACACTTTAAATATGTATCTCTAAACAAAGAACTTCTCTGTAAAGCTCAGCAAGGATATAAATTATGCAAGTGTCCTGTAAACACAGGCACTGAGCAATCAGAGAAAAGAACTCCCAGAGGACAGAAGTCAAGTAAAGTCTTGAAGTATATAAATAAACAATTGCTACATGTGATCAAAACAAGCTGTAGCATAAACCTAGGAGGCCCAATTACTGAGAGATGATGGCACAGACAGCTGTCTTCAGTGAGTATGTACAGGCAAACTGTTTTTGAGAATCTCGATTATAAGTTTTGATTATTATTTACAAATAAAACACTGGCCTTAAAAACACTTTGCAATGTTGCTAAGAACACAAATTCTTGCTCACATCGTATTTTGATTCCACCATTTGAGAAAAGATAGGTGAGAGTGATTCTGGAAGAAAATTGTGGCTTGCCCAGTCTCATCCCCTAAATCAGAAATTCAAGATAAAGTTATTATTTCAATTTTTTTTAAGGAACTCACTAGAAACAGCATTAATACACTAAGGATTTACTATTCCTAAGAGATTCAGAAAGCAAATAACTGCAGTTAGCAAAAAGCAGTTGCGGTGAAGGAGAGCTAGGAGTTGTGATTCCCTAAGGCCTAAAGTGGGGAGTAAGGAAACAACTCTAATCCAGTTTTGGGGCCAGATTTCATCATGGCCTTAAAAAAAAAAAAAGCCTGGTGGTCAGTTTCCTGGCACTACTAAGGCTAGGGTATTTGAGATTAACTAGAAACCGGTCCTTAGCTTAGAAAATTAACTCTTGAAATCCAGAACCAAAGATATCCGTATTGCTAAAGGAAGAGATTTAGGTTGTATCTGGTTGAAGTTTATTATGCAAATACAATTTTGAGGAAAAAAAGAAAGTACTTTGGATGTGTAAAATACAACTATGATCTAGGGTATATAAAGCTTTTCAACTTAAAAAAGTCTCAGGGGCCTCCCTGGTGGTGCAAGGGATTGAGTCACAGCACTGTGAAGCTGTCCTGGACCTGGTACTTCCCTTCTGTCACAATCCCATTATTTCAGATGCTATTTGTCCTAATGGTGCATAAAACAAGCACTTTTCTGTTTGTGGGCTTAAAAACAAATAGCTGTTAACATATTCAAACTCACAGCTTACAAAAAGCATAAAGAAGCTAAAAAAATGTGTAACTGCTTATCACAGTGGACAAAACTCTTCATTTTTGCTTGGAAAAGAATCCGAAAGTATACTGTGAAAAGGCTGACCACTTACTTGTCCTAAATTTTTCCTTGAGAGCATCCAGATCCTCCTTCAGGGCAACTTGCATCCATACCAAGCCAACACAGGCCACGACACAGGCAGCAAGGATGACGAAAGCACAGAGGGGATAACAGATCTTGCAGCATCGTAAATAGTCTCCTCTAATCAAAAGAACAAATTCAAGCAGAAGTGGGCGTGAGTACAGCGCTACTGGAAACAGCACACATGTGTTCCCATGCACCCATCTTCTCTAATGAGTTAACAGTTGATTTATCAGGGAACACACTTAAATCGGTATAGCAAGTTGAAATGATTAAATATGACCTATGAAGAGTTCATCTACTGGCCACAAAGGTTTCAAGTGTCACATGACATAGAGGGAGTTCCCACAGACCACAGGAAGCACCTGTGAGCAACTGCAGCTCAGAGCCATCATTATCAATTCAGGTCTAGAGACCAGCTCCAGTGAGCAAAGTGTAAAGACCAGAGCTTCTCCATCATAATTCTACCACTGCTCTGTTAATGACCTACCTATTTCTTCCTTGTTTCAGTCTACTGAAACTTCATGAAGTTTGGAGCAAGTTTTACTGCAAATGCAATGAGAGAAATAAGAACTGCAGATTTAAGTGGACACCTGGCACACTCTAGCTTATCAGCTTAGAAGGAAGGAAACGTAGAAAGGAGTTTAGATTTCACATGATATTTCAAACAGCATCCAGGTACTAAAATAACCCAGCAGGATAACTATTCCAGTTGAACTGTTCTATTTCATCAGAACTTCATATCCCCTCCCCTTCCCAGAATTAACCTTAATTACCCAATCTAACAAAACTCATTAAAAATACAACTTTTAATAAAAGGACACTGACATTCTAAACAATCCTCAAAGGACTCCCTCTTTTAGACTCCAACCTTGCACCTACATCCTCAGCAGAACTCTTTGTAGTGTGTGCCCCGAGAGGGTCTGAGGGCACTTCAAGGTTCCCTTTAGTCATTTCCCACCATGAATCCCAATGCCCACCGTCCTCAAAGTTTACCTTGTCGAAGTGGCTGCACCATCTAAAAATGGTCTGGGGAAAAGCTACCTGTTTATCTCCCCCTCCCTCCATCTACTCTCAAGGATCACGATCACACTTTCTACAGTGTGTCCCATGCCATGTTCCCCTGTTACCAACAATTCAGACTCACAAAGTGAGTGCAAAAATATAATTAATCTGCAGTTTTAAAGTCCCTATCTCTTCTTGCTCTTAGAAAAGGTGTGGTCCCCAAGCTTCTGTGATTCAGTGTCTCTATGTTAGCTTCTTTGTGCCTCTCAACTTGGTTTCTCTGGGCACATTGCCCAAGTTCACAGTTTACCTTAGATTTAGTGCTCTCCTCTGTACTCTAGAAACAGATCTCTAACTTGTCCTTCATTCAGATCCTGAAAGACTCTTTTCACTAAGGCAACTGCTCCTTTACCTTCCAAGGCCTATGTCCCTTTCTCCCTCCTTCCTTTCAATTTATTGCCTTGGTAGTCCAAGGTGATGCCTTCCTCTCCCCGCCCCCCCCACCCCCCCACCCCCCCACCCCTTACACTGCAAAACTCACTTGACAAAGCGAGAGCGATTTCCAGCTACACCGAATTCCTCTTCCTCCTCGGAGCTGGACTCAGAGTCTGAGTCAGGAGGCTCAGTGCGAAGCAGGCGGTGGCCTGAGCCTTTCTTGGGCTTCTTTCTCCTGCTGTCCCCAGCCAGGCCGATCAATGCATTAAGCTCTTTGCGCTTTTTCATTTTCTTGTGTGGGGTGAGTGGAGCACCCACTCCTGAGCTGCCAGGTTCGTACCCGACGCCCAATTCTCTCGCTACCTTGGAGCTGCCTTCCAGGGTGGGGTATCCTGGGCTAGAGCCCCCTGGTCACTCCCACCCAAGGGTGGGACAGACCAGATCCGCTGGGGGGCTGAAGACTGGAGCCCAGAGGAAACTGGAACTCAGGTAGGGGAAGTCACATAGAGGTGTCAAGGGAGCTGGGATCCAAATGGATAAGGCTCTGGGCATGGAGTGTCAATTACTTAAGAGGGTGTTAAGGGAAGCAACCTTTGTCTCTCAAAGAGATAGGAAGTCAAGAATGAGAAATTCTCATTCCTGATTAAGTAGACAATCTTTCCAAGGGTGCTTCAGGAGCTAGGCAACGATGCAGATGGGTGTCTGGGTAGGATGTCCAATGGAGAGGGAAAAGAAACTTGTTCTTGAATGGGAGGAGAGGAGGAAGAACAGAGCAAGACAGCGGGAACACGCCAGTCTCTCGCTAGCTGGAGGTAGCAGCAAAAGGAGGCTCCTAGCGGCTACAACCCCGACACAGCCTGGGCACCGAAAAAAAATGTCCGAGTCTGAGATGATTACCGTCCTCCGGCCTTCGTCCTAAGTTTGAAGGGAGCCCGAGACGAGCAAGACCGAGAGCCCGGCTGGGAGGGCTTGGCTTGGGAAGTGCCAGACCCGCACTTGGGGAGACCCCAGCCCTGAAGTCTGGGCCGGGAGGAGAGGGGCGGTGCTGAGGGGCGACCGCAGCTCAGCCCACCTGAAGCGCTCCCTCCCAGAGTTTGAGGTGTTCCGGCACCGGCAATTCTCGGCAATTCACACGCGCCGCCTCCACTCCAGCCGCGACTCCGGTTTCCGCTCCGGTTGCGGCCACGGCTGCTCTCGATAAGCTGGTGGCGGCGGCGGCGGCCGCGGGCTCCAAACCCGGGCCATCGCTCCAGCCCCAGCTCACTTCCCCTTTGGCAGCGGCCGCCGGCGCCGCCTGCCAGTAAGCAACACTTCCATTGGCTGCCGTTCGGGTGACGTCACACCCGGGCGCGAGAGAGGGCGGAGAGGCGGGGTATTAAAGGAGACGGGGCTCCGGCGAGTGCTAGGCCCCGCCCCCCGTGTGAGACGACCACGCCCCCAAGAGGGCCACCTGGGAAGCGCAGCTCACCTGAATCCGGGAGGAATTTTGTTTCCTGATGATATGGGGCCGGGGGGGGGGGGGGGGTTGGGGGGGANGGGGGGGGGGGGGGGGGGGGGGGGGGGGGGGGGGGGGAGAAGGGGTGTGTGTAGGTACAGTGCGCAGCTGCTCGACCTTCTTTGAACGTTTACCAGGTGTCCCAGCCCTCACTCGTGAGCTGCACTTACCCTACCTAGAGGCTCCGCCCCTCTGACTCGCCACCTGTTTATTAAAAGTTTAGACGTTACCTAGTAATCACCCGTTGGAACACACGAATTCATTAAAAAAATATATTTATTTAGAGCTTATTATGTGTCAGAAGCGTTCTAGCGCTGGAGATACAGCAGTGAACAAAATAACCAATATCCCTGCCTTCCTGTATAGAGATGCCAGATTTAGCAACATAAGAAAAACTGCATTCTCAGTAAAGTTTACGTTTCCAATAAACAACTTTTTGTTTTGTTTTGTTTAAGTATACCTAAGTCCCATGCAACATCTAGGGCATCTGCAAAGTTAATTGATTGTTTACCTGGAATTCAAATTTAACCGAGTGTTCCCCATATTTCCTATGTCAACCTTATCCCTCCAGTGTAGCGGAGCAACGACAGGTAATTATATAAAATGTCAAGAAGTGAGAATTGTTATTAGGAAAATCGAAACAAGATAAGGGATAGGGAATGCCTGTGTGATAAGGGGACATTTGGTTACAGGCTG
>JAGFMF010012100.1:79175-93137 GCA_019455555.1 Galemys pyrenaicus | reverse complement strand
TTTAAGCTGAGAGGTCACTTTGGCTGTTGTGTGGAAAAGTGAATCTAGAGAGAGTGAGGAAGAAAAGAAAGCAATTCGTTGCAGTCCAAATGGAGATGATGACTGTAGACCAAGGTGGCCTACATTAAATGAATTGCATTCAAGTAGCTCAGAGCACTTTGCTTTAAATATCATCTACTTCTGGTGACCACGACATATGTTTCAGGTCCCAAGCTCTGCCCAGAACTCAAAGTGGATATACCAAGTAGTCTGTTCAAATATTGAATTGGCTTCTCAAATTTGCCCGAAATGTGCTCTTCCCCATCTCAGTAAATGGCAGCTTCTTTCTCTTTTACTGCAGTCACTCATTACTCCTCTTTCTTTCACACATTTCATCTTAGCCACCAGCGGATATTGTTAGCACTGTCTCTTCAAGAAGCATTCAGAATGCTCTTCCTCTCCACAACTGCCACCTTGATCTACAGTCGTCATCTCCATTTGGACTGCAACGAATTGCTTTCTTTTCTTCCTCACTCTCTCTAGATTCACTTTTCCACACAACAGCCAAAGTGACCTCTCAGCTTAAAGCACCAAAGGTTTCCCAACGTCTTCACAGTGGTCCATAAGGTCCTAGAGATCTGGCCCCTGATGCTTATCTGACCTCATTCCCTGTTTGCTCTCCTCTTTGCTCTTCAGGGCCAGTCACATCAGGTCCTCCAGGTCAGTCCTTCCTTGAGGCCATTGCACAAGTCCCTCGCTTCTCGCCAGCCTGTAACCAAATGTCCCCTTATCACACAGGCATTCCCTATCCCTTATCTTGTTTCGATTTTCCTAATAACAATTCTCACTTCTTGACATTTTATACCTACATTCTTATCGGGGCAATTTGCATTCTTTGCTTCGAGACACCTACCCAAAGCCTGGCCTGTGTCTTATTTGTCTTTGTGTTTCTAGTCCTGTGACAGGCACCTGTCACCAGTGATTCAATAAATATGTGATGATTACACGAGTGGGCAGAGATGTATGGAAGTATGAATGGAGTTTCAGAAGCAAGAGAGCTGTGATTAAATCATGCTTCACATATTTAGTTGCTCTGTCAGCATGGATATCACTTAAGCTTCAGATGTCTCTGAGCTTCAGAGTTTCCCTCTGCAAAATGGAATTAAACCTCTATTTCAGGGGCCTCCCTGGTGGCCTAGGGATTAAGTCTTAGCACTACCACCGTGAAGGCCCATCACTATGGCCTAAGTTCGGTCACTGGTGAGGGAGCTAACCCACAGGGCACAGCATACCTCTCCTGTCTTGCCCGCTACTCCCCTGATCAGTGTATTTCAGTAGATCTGCCTGTTCTGCTCCCCACTCTGTCTCTGGTGAATCCTCTCACCTCCGCCTTACACCCTGGCCTGCAACCCGGTTCTCCATGCAAAAATAAATAAAATTTTAAAAAGAAAAAAACCCTCTATTTCACAGACAAACAAGAAGGTGCTGGCGAAAGTGCTTTTGAAGCCCCAAATTGATGCAGTTACTTTGTTTTCATTGTCACCTTTTGTTTCTTGAACTCTGCTGCCCAACAGAGTAGCCACAGACAGCAGTTTAAATTAAAATCCAACTTAATTAAATTAAATTAAAAGTATAACTTAGTTCCTCAGTCTCACTGGTCACTGCATAGCCATGTGTGGCTAGTGGCTATTAGCACATAACGGAACCTTTCTATCACTGTGGTAGACAACTCTGCCCACGTGCTTCTATGAAGGCCTGGGGGTGGACAGGAAGGGTCTTGACTTCAAGAACCATTTCCTGTGGTCATGAGAAGGCCCAGGTAAAAGAGGTGACATGGCCCTCCTGTGTTGCAGAAACTATGTTCTCTCCGAGGGAAATGGCTGAGGAACCCAGGGGAGAGAGGCAGGGCGAAGGATACATCACCTAGCTGCAGCAACTTCTGCCAGCCAGAGCCTGTCCTCTCTGAGAAGGAGGCCTCCTCTGGGACTGGCCAGTGGGATAGGTATGGGTGAGGGGGCTGGAGGAGTGGAGTTGAGAAGTAAGGGGATAATTTTGGATCTGTTTTATAGTCTCTGCCTGTTTATTAATCTATAGATAACACCCCTCCTGCATTGAGTAAACATCCTATGTTGAGTCACCCTTTGAATGAGGCTGGTCAGGTGTTTCTCTTCTCTTAGGAGCTCTTAGAGGCAGGATGGGAGAACAGCAAGTGTGAACTCATTCTGGAGAGGGGGAGGGAGAGATGAGGAGAGGCAGGACTATGTATAACCTGAAACTCCAAGTTCCCAGTGCAGCCTCCATTGTTCCTTCAGACATGACTTACAAAACACAGATTCAAAGAGATCATTATTAAGATTTTCAAGATGAAGTCTTCAGAGCGTTAATTCCCAGTTGTGGGACACCCCTTCAAGTGCACCCTCTGTACCTGCCCTGGTCATCCATCCTTGCAGTGCTCCTTGACAGCACCTAACTCACTGAGTAACCCTAAAGAAGTCCTGTGCCTGACCCCATAGCAAGTGCTCAAAAAAAAATACCAGATGTGCCATTAATGTGGTCATTAATTATTAAATGTGATATATTAAACACCTTCATTTACCTAATAGAAAATGCTGCTTCCATTTGCTACAAGAATATTTTTGCCATCATCTTTCTTGGTATTTGGCTATGGTTAAAGCTGTGTATGTGTGTGTGTGTGTGTGTGTGAGGGGGAGAAAGGAACACAAATGAACACTTAAAAAATACTTAGGTATCAGGCATTTTTGTGCTAATCCTCACCGTGATAAAGTAACTCTCACAAGGCAAGCATCTTATTCTCATTTTAAGTAAGAAGGAAAATGATGTTCAGAGATTGAAAGAGACTTGTCTAGGGATACAAAGCCCATCAGCGGCACATGCTGGGGGTCTAGCACTATCTGTTGCTGAAGTCTGAGATCTGTCCTTGGTGCCCAGCACCATGGAGGGGGAGCCCGCTGGCCTGGTGGGCCTCTGCTCACAGGACATCTGGGGAGGGACCACCAGATGAAGCCTCTTCTCCCAGGATGGCCACATCTGCTTTCCCTGACCCCTTCCCCATTATTCTTGCTGCTGTGCAGGCAGCTGCATCCTGTACCCTGATGAGAGGCCTAAGGACAATGGGAAGGGGAAGGATTGGGTGGTAGGAAAGGGGCCTAGCTCCAAACTGAACAATGGTTTCACTCCCGGTGGGTCCCAAGCAGCCGGAAGCAACAACTGGTTCCCAGCATTATTGTGGGCAGAGATGAGGGCTGCCCCTGCTGGGATTCCCCTTCTTTTCTAGCTATAGCTTCTTTGGAGTTGCTGTAACCTTTGTGTCCTGGCTGTAGCAGACTCAGGTTCCCCATCTACCTGTGTCTTAGGCACCCGGGGTAGGGCCTAGGACTGGTGGGACCTCAGGGCCTGTTTGCTGAATTGAATGATTGGAGGAGTGGTTGGCTCCGTAAAGTTTTCAGCCATTGTCCTTCATCTTGATAGCTCTATCATCCATCCAGCTAGCTGACTGTCCATGCATCCAACAAACCTACCTCGAGGGAGCCCCTGAAGTGTAGGAAGTCCTGTTTGGGGCCCTGGAACACACTCATAATATTCAGGCTGCATCCTGCAGGATTCTCAGGAAGCAGGCTTCTGGGACAAGTGCCATAGACCAGGTTTACACTGGCGAAAAGAAGCAAATCTGGAGTGACTGTTTTTCGTAGGATAAGAATGGTAATCTGAGGAGAGAAGCATTGCACCTCTGAGAGCCCAGTGCCCCACCCAAGTTCCTGCCCCCTCCCTGCTGTGCTGGAGCTAGAAAGTTTTGAAGCTGGCATGAAATGAACCGGGGAATCACCCATCATCGGCTAGGTTTGTGATCTTAGGCAATTCCTTTTTCTCTCTCAGCCTGGTTCCTCTTCTGTAAATGGGAACTAGTAGCACTCACCTCCTGCCAGTGCCTGTAGGAATGATTAAATTTAAATGGTGGGGCCTCCCTGGTGGCTCAGTGGGTTGAGCGCACCTTGCTGTGAAGCATCCGTGGCACAGAAGCTCCAGTTCAATCCCTGGCCAGGGAAGGGACCCACATGGCGTAGCAGACCTCTCCTGCTTTGACCGCTGCTCCCCTCAGCAGTGTATTTCAGTCTATCTGACTGTTCTGCTCCCCACTCTGTCCCTGGTGAATCCTCTCGCCTTCTGCTACTATGACCTGTACTTCAGCTCTTGTATGCATAAATATAATAAACAAATATTAAAAAAACTTAAATGGTGACAATAGGGGCTTCAAGGGAGTGGATAGGGAGACCAGGAAACAGCCCTCTAGGAAATCCTATTTGAATCAGGAAACTTAAATAGTACGAGCTGGAAGAGAAGGTGACAGAATCTTAAAGGGAGGGCTCTTCTGACTGAAAGAGGATTGTGTGTGTGTGTGTGCGTGTGTGTGTGTGCTACTTCCATCAAGGCTGGATTTTTGTGGATGAAGGAATAAATGATGGTAGCACAGTGACTGGGTCAGCAAAGTCACTTGCGGGGAGGGGCGGGGGTAGGCAGGGCTAGGGGAGATTGCTTGGCCCTCTGAATCTTTTCCTGAGGGAACAGTACTGACTTTCTGTATCTGAGTCTAACACTACAACTCCAGCTCCTTGTAGTCTACCAAACCCTACTTATCTGGGAAAATTGATACTGGGGAGACAGTAAGACATTCACGACCTTGTACTGCCCTCTGCTGGTATTTTGGACAACTGCACTTGTTAGGTGGGAGCAATTTCTGTTTACAGAAAAAAAGTCTGTGTCCAACCCCCATAGAAATATTTCTGGTGTTTAAGAACAGGTATGTGCGTGTGTGCGTGCGTGCGTGCGTGTGTGTGTGTGTGTGAGAGAGAGAGAGAGAGAGAGAAAGACAGAGAGAGAGAGAGACAGAGAGAGAGAGAGAAGCTTAACAACTTATGTATAAAGTCTGTACACTAAAGATACAAAGTATGGTTAAGAGGCCAAAATAAGACTTAAACATGTACATGGAACATGAATATGTACCATGTTCATAGATTGAAATATAATATTGTTATGATGTCAATTATTCACAAATTGGCCTATAGATTCAATACAACCTTAAGCAAAATGCAAGTCGGTTTTTTTTTTAAATTAGAAACTGATAAGCTTGTCCTAAAATATACATCAAAATGCAAAGAACCTAAAATGGTAAAGAGATTTTTGAAAAAGAAAAATAAAGTTGGAATATTCACATTCTTTGATTCTAGAACTTAATAGAATGAAAGAATTACCAAGATCTGAAGGAAGGGAGGGATAAAATTATGTTGGAAGTCTGGGGAGAAAGTATTTCAAGCAGGGAGAAAAGGAAATATAAAGACCTTAAAGTCTTGGTACACTTGAGGAAGAGTGAGGACACCAGTATGGCTGCAGCAAAATGACCAGAAGTAGCAGGAGATGGTGTCAGACAGGTGACAGAAGATCAGATACCTGAGAATCATGTAGGCTACTGTAAAGATTGTGGATTTTATTCTCAGCAACTTAGGAAGCTATTAGAAAATTTTGATAAGAAAAACTATGTGATCCCACTTAATGTTTTAATAGGATCACTCTGGCTGCCATGTTTAGAATAGAATGTGAGGAACAAAGGTAAAAGTAGTTTAAAGGCTACTGAAATAGCACAGAGATGATGGTAATTTGAGTCAAGGTGGAGGTGGTAAGAAGGGTTGGTTTATGGACACATTTGTAAAGCAGAGATGACTGAATTTGCTGGTGAACTGGTATGGGTTATGAAAGAAAGAAGTAAAGCAAGTAAAGGAAGGAAGAAGAGAAGGAGGGAGGGAGGAAGGGAGGAAGGAAGGAAAGAAGTAAGGAAGGAAAGAAAGAAGGACAGGCAAAGGAAGGCTCAACCAACTGGAAGGTGGAGTTGCTAATCACTGAGATGGGGAAGATGGTAGGAGGAGTCATTTTGTGAGGGGGAGATTAAGTGTTCTGTTATAGACATGGTAAGTTTGAAATATCTATTGGACATCCAAGTGGAGATTTCAAGTAGTTAGAGATATGAATCTGAAATCCACGTAGAAGTCTAAGTTAGAGATATATTTAAAATCATGGAACTGGATGAGATTCCTACAAGGATGTGTGAAAATAGAATAAATCTAAGAACCAAGTCTCTGGAAGGATCTTCCAGTACTTAGAGTTTGAGGGAATAGAGGGACTCATTAGAGAAGCAGGAGGGTAAGTTTTGCTTATGAGCAAAGGTGTGTAGGAACAGAGGTGACCAATAATGTCAGAAATAAGGGCAGGGGAAATCAGGAAGAGCTATGGAAGTAAGATTAGAGGTATTAATAAAGGTTTTCCAAAAAGACAGGATCATGATCACATTCAAGATGTAGAGAGATTGTTCTCCTGATACTGGGGATGAAGTGGAGGTAAGGGTGTGAGGAGCTTGCAGGCAGGAAGACTAGGGAGGATGAAAGAGCAATCATGAAGTCATCATATCAGGCTAGATCTGTGCTGATGGCTTTCTCATCTGTTTCCTGGCTTTGGAGTGCCCAAGCCTGGAGTGTCAAAGTCTGACAAAGATTCCACCTGAGTCTCCTGGCTTAGCCTGAACCCCAAGAAGTCAATTTCATAGGCATCTGTCCATGGTGCTGATCCATGATTCCCTCAGGCCCTCTCCCTGTCTCTCCTTCTCCCTCTCCCTCTTTCTTGTTCCTGTTCCTCTCCCTTTCCCTGCCTCCCTCTTTCTCTCTTCCCCACCCCCTCTTTCTCCACTCTTAAAAGTACGCCTGCCTTATCTTAGGTTTCAGGCCTGGCACAGAATCAACAAGCTCAGTGTCACTGTACATGTGGCCAGGGACCCAGAGGTCTCAGGGTCTGATAAAAGATGTTTTGGGTCTTATGGTTGGCTCCACCTCTGTTTATATCATAGTTTCTTTGATGGAGTCTTACTGGCAAGACAGATTGAGAAAGCTTTATACCTTTGGAATGGAGGGCCCTGACCTCTGTCTTAGAGTCCATCCAAACCCTATGTTTGAACATGTTGGATGTAGTTCAGCATCTGAATAGTTCCTTAGTCTTGTTTCTCACAGTGGCCTAGTTTCCACTCTGCTCAGCAATTATCCTTAGGAACCAAACATTCTGGTCTTTGGCATGTTAACTTTTCCTGAAAAGTCCCTTTATGCTTTCTTCCCCTCTATAAATCCTGGGTGCTCTTCAATGCTCAGCTTAGTTGCATTTGATTCTAGGATGCTTCCTTGATGCCTCCCAGATCATTCTTTTTTTCTTTCCCAGTTTCTTCTTTCTCCTTCTCCTCCTCTTTTACTTTTTTCCATCCAAAAAGGAGCCACAGCTCTCTTCATATAGAAACAGTACAAATGTCAAACCAACCAGCAGTTACTCTTTTGAAACACCAGAAAAGTTCCTTCTTTTCAAATGATTATGTTGTTAGTTTCATAATAGCATTCACAATATCATTACTGTTGTTCTTCAGGACTCCGACTGCCTTTGGTTTTGATCACTTCTGTATGACATGACCAATTCTATTCCCTTAACTTCCATACCTGTTCAACCTCTTCATTTATTTCTTGTACAGTTGGAGTCTGCTTGGTTTCCTGAGTAAGACTGTTTTACCTTAGACTTTGACAGCAATTTCTTGCTGTGCTGCTGAGATAATCCTTGATCCTTGCCTCCCCTAAGCTATTAGGTACCTGAAGCTGAGCACTTGTAGACATCTAATTTTGTGATATCTACAAGAGGATATTCTTAGATTTCTGGATAATGATTCTAGTAATCCTTGAAACCTGTCTAAGACCCAGTTTGGGCATAATCTTTCATACCTTCTTTCTACTCCAGCTCTGGTTTGTTTTGCTTATCTGTTCTTTTTTATTATTTGTCACTAGTTTACATAACGATATAAATTTGGGAGTATAACTAACATCACCATTTGTGTACATGAATCACTCACCTCCCTTCACCAGCTCTGTTACTTTCCCTCTCCTACCCCCTCTCTCCTCCTCCCAGCCTTCTGGGGAGACCCGTATATTTTTCACAGAGTCTAAGAATTATTCCTGTTGCTTTGCCAGTTTGTTGTAGTTGGTTGTTTATATTCCACAAGTGAATGAGACCATGCGGTAACTGTCTTTTGCTTTCTGACTTAATTTACTTGGCACAATCACCTCAAGATCCATCTGTTTTGTTCTAAAAGGCACCATTTCATCGTTTTAAAAAATATCTGAGTAGTCTTCCGTTGAGTATATATACCACAACCTCTTTTTATTCAGTCATCTGTTGATGGACATTTAGGTTGGCTCTTTGACTTGGCTATTGTGAATAATGCCGCCATGAACAAAGGAGTACATAACTCTTTTTGTATTAGGGTTTTCACATTCTTTGGGTAAATATCTAGCAGTGATATTGCTGGATCATTTGGGTTTTTAAAATTTTTATATCTTAAGGAAGCTTTATATCATTTTCAGTCAAGGTTGCTCCATATTACGTTTGGAATATACCATTTTTCCCTCTGCATCCTCACCAACATTTGTTGTGTACGGTGATTTTCATAGAGGCCAGTCTCACAGGGTGAGATTTGCATTTCCCTTATAATAACTGATGTTGAGCATATTTTCATGTGCCTGTAGGCCACCTGAATATTTTCTTTAGAAACTGTACTGACTGATTCTTCATCAGTTTTAGCTGCTGCCGCCAGCTGGGCTTGTGTGGTTGCCTATGAGGAATCCTGTTCCTCGAATTCTGGAACTGATTCATCACTGTCAGATTCTGTTCCAGACCCTGTCTCAGCCTGGGGCTGTGGCAACTCCTGCTCTGTGTCCCAGATGGTTTCTGTGTCTTCATCCAGCATTTTGTGCAGGGGGGTGTGGTATGGGGAGTACAGAACCAAGCTGGGCAAGGCCTCCTCTTCTTAATTGACTCTCATTACACAAAATTGACTGATCTAAACATTTTTTTCATGACATTGTAATCTTTAGTTTATGCACAGGATTCTTATCCTTCCTCCTTCCTTCTCTCTCTTCTTTTCTCCCTCTTCCCTCCCTCCCTTCCTTCCTCCCTCCTCCCTCCCTCCTTTTCTCTATTGCCCCCCCTCCCCGCACACACACACACACACACACACAGACTCACAATCCAATCCAAGAAGTAACATCAATAATAATTAAATAATTACATTTAACTGTTCATTCCATGTAAATACCATACTGAATTCACAGTATCTTGGGTATATATAACTCTTAGTTTTAGTTGTTTTTTGAAATTTTTAAAAGGAATGTCATGCTGCATGCAATCTTCTGAGACTTCTTTATTTTTTCTTTCAACATAATGTTACCAAGATTCATTCAAATTGTAATATGGGCTGTAGTTCATTCAATGTTGCTGCCATGTATAAAATAATTCTTTAGTGCAAATGCATCACAATTTATTTATCCATTTTCCTGTTAATGGGTTTTGGAGTTGTTTCTATTATTTTGTTATACAAACAATACTGCTAGTGCATATCTCCTTGTATACACATATATATTTATCTTGCAGTGAAATTTCTGGGTTGTAGAGTATATGGAGGTTCAACTTTACAAGATAATACAAATTGTTGTACAAAATAGTTGAGTCATTTTACACTCTTACCAATAACATATGGTGTGATGGCTGACCCACATTCTAAACATTTTCAATTGCTAGGCTTAATTTTTGTAAATTGAAATAGCGTTGAGATTTTGGCCTTTATTTTCATTTACATGATTATTAATAAGTTTGAGCGAATGTTTATTGAAAATATGATTTTCTTTTCTGCAAAATGCCTAATTATAACTTTTGTTTCTTTTTCTATTATCTTTCCTTCTCTGAAAGATTTTAGATCCTTGATATAAATGCTTTGTTGGTTATCTGTTATAATTATTTCCTTCCAGTTTATAAATTAGTGCTTCTCTTTCTTTTGTAAACTGAGCAATTATTTTAATAGTGTTCAAGTTAATGTGTTTCTTTATGATTATTTTCATAAATTGCTTATGAAATTAATTCCTAGATCAAATTATAAACATTAGCCAGTATTTTATACTGAATTATTTAAAAACTTTTATTTTCCATTTTAGTTCTTAGTCCAACTAAGGGAATTTTTTGCATATGGGGCAAAGTAAAGATCCAATTTCACTTTTTTTTGTTTCTATAATATTGTACAATAGGTCTGTTTTTGATTATTTATTCTAGTTCACATTGTCAGTTTGTATCATCACTCTGTCTTAATTGCCATAACTTTGTGGGTTCTGATAACTGATAGGGCAGTCTTTGCTCCCTGTTCTTCTTCAGAAATATCTAGCATATTCTTGGCCCTTTCTTTTTCATAATAATTTATAATCAACTTGTCAAGTTTCACTGAAAACTGCCAGGATTTTAAAGTTTGCATTGAATCTAAAATTAAGTAATGTGGAGAGTGGCCTCCCTGGTGGTGCAAGGAGTTAAGTTGCAGCACTGTGAAACTATCCGCAGCCACTGCAGCAGCAAAAGTTCAATCCCTGGCCAGGGAGGGGACCCACATGGTGCCGTAGACCTCTCCTGTCTTGCCCACTGCTCCCCTCAGCAGTGTATTTCAGTCTATCTGCCTGTTCTGTTCCCCACTCTGACTCTGGTGAGTCCTCTTAGTCTCCACACCTCTGGCCTGCACCCCAGCTCTTGTATGCATAATAAAATAAATCTTTAAAAAAATAGAAATATGGATAGATATTGTCTCCACCTATTCAGATCTTTCAGTGAGGTTTTTCCCCAACCCTTTCTGGGGGAACAATGTCAAGGTTATATAGAATAACCACAAGAGTAGTAAGTCAACATCCAAATGCCTTTACAACATGTGCTTTTGGTCTCTATATTTATATAAGTATTAATATGTTCTTTTATTCTGAGCCACTCAATAATAACTTACTCTCAAATTATGAAATTTTACTTCAAATATTTCTGCACACAATACTCAAGTACAGACATTCTTCTATGTGAACACAACATAATTATAACACATACGAAATTTAATGCTGATGCATTATTATTCTCTTGTATAGGATCCATATTAAAAAGTCTCTAATTGTTCCCCTAATGTCCTTCATAGCTGATTTTTAAAACATCAGGGTCAAATCAAAGTGTTCATTCTGTATTTAATTGCCTTATCTTTTTCTCCCCCTTTAATCTTGATTGGTTTCCAGTCTGTCATTGACCTATGTGAATTTTGTATTTAATGTTATTTTTGAAAGGACAGGCCAGTTGTTTTGCAAAAGCATCCTTCAATTTAGATTCAAAATGATTGTGCCAATATATGCTCCCTCCAGTAATTGTTGTGTGATTGCTTCCTCATAATCAGATTCAAGTTCAACAAGGAATAATATGTCACCAAGTGCCCATCTCAGCGTATCACATCTGAGGGCACATAAAATCACTTGTCTAATTATAATTGATGTTAGATTTGATCATTTGGTTAAGGAAGTAGCTTCTAGTAATCTAGTCTAATAATTTGCAAATAGATTTTACACAACTTTTAGTTTTAATTATGCTTTACTATAAAGCGAGGTGCTTTATAATTTTGTTGCTGCTATAGATGCATCTTTTACATTTTATGCCCTAAGGCAACTGTTTGCTGCTGGAGAGTAGAAATGCTGTCACCTTTGTATATTGACCTTGCATCCAATTGACTTGCCACAAGCTAATAATTCTAGTCATGTATCTGTAGATTTTTTTGTTCTGTTTCATTTGATGCAGATAGTCATACCATGCACACAATGGCAGCTTTATTATTCTCTTTCCAATCACTTTTGCTTAAATGTCTTTTTAGGGCTGACATTTCTCCTTTAAGTTCTCTCAGTCCCTCTGTTCCCTCAGACATGGCAGTGATAGTATTGCATTAGGTAGACATGTCTATGTCTACCCACTGAGACTTCTGGAAAGACATAGATAGTCAGTGTGAATTGAGTACTGTGAATCCATGGTACTCAATAAACTTCAACTTAGAGTGAAATTTCGGGAATAATAACAATCACCTATTGAGCACAGTGCTATGTGTTTTATATAAATAATTTTATTTAATCTTCCCAATAACACTACGAGATTGGTACAATTATTATTTACATTTAGTGAGGAAATTAAGATTCAGAGAGGTTAAGCCACTTACCAAAGGCATCAAGCTATAAAGTGGCAGAGCTTAGATTTGAACTCAGATCTAACTCCTGAAACTTTTCTCTTATTACAATTCTTTACTGATTCCCCAATGAGTTAATGGACAGGAGGTAGGGTAGAGGTTCCTCCTTTAGTCTCCAGGTGTTTTAGGAGGATCTCTTGGGGTACTCCTTGCTGGAGTTTGAACACCAAGGCTACTAGTTTGGGGCACCTGAGGAAACCCAGTGTTCTCTCCCCCAACACAGCAAGGACCATCTTACATTCTGGGGTCCCTTTACTACCCTTGGAGACAGTGACAAGGCAGGGGTTCAGAATCTAGCCAGGCCATCACAGAGGATGCTATCCTGAGACAGTCGTTACCAATTAAGGCAGTTTGAGAGATGGGCTAAAACTTTTCCATGGGACTAAGGATTGGGGAGATAAGAGTTCTGTGTGGTTGGTGTCCTGTGAGTCTCTCTTCAGTGGAGTCTGCCCCTTTTGGCCAGTAGAGGGAAGCACAGAAACATGGAACTCCCTTAAGTCCAGGAATAGTTTTGGGTTCGCCCTCACTTTACATGATCAGAGCTAAGCAAATACACTCACTTATTGCTTAATGACAGGGCTCTGTTCTGAGAAGTGTGCCATTCACAGTAGAGCCAAGAGTAAATGCTGGAGAGAGGAAAACCTCAAAAAAAAAGGAAAATAGCCACATGTAAAAGAATGAAACTAGCCCATTATCTCACACCACACTTACAAATTAACTCAAAATAGATGAAAGACTTGTACGTAAGACTTGAAATCATAAAATAAGTAGAAGAACACATGGGCAAAACCCTCCATGGCATTGGACACTCCATGACAGCAAGAGAAACAAAAGAGAATATAAATAGATGGGACAACATCAAAATAAAACGTTTTTGTACTGCAAAAGAAACTATCCTTTAAACAAAAAGATATTAAAACAAATGGGAGAGAATATTTGCACACTATACATCTGATAAGGAGATGATATCAAGATCTAGAAATAACTCATAGAACTCAACAAAAAGAAAACAAAGAAGCCGATCAAAAACAGAGAGAAGAATTCAATGGACCTTTCTCGAAAGAAGGTACGTGGGTGGCCAAAAGACACATGAGGAAAGGTTCGTCATCACTATCACCAAGGAAATGCAAACCAAAACCACTATAAGATAACATCATATAAAATATAAGATAACGGCCCATATAAAAAAGATCAGATACAACAAATGTGGCCAAGGGTGTAGAGGAAGAGGAACGTTCAAACACTGCTGTGAATGTCGACTGGTCTAGCTCCTATGGAAACTAGTATGGAGGTTTCTCAAAACTTTAAAAAAGAGATTTACCATATGATTCAGCAATTCCACTCCTAATATCTACCTGAAGAGTGCAAGAACACTAATTTGAAGGGACATAGCACTATTTACAGTAGTCAAGTCACAGAAACAACCTAAATGCCTAAGTGGATTAGGAAGATTAGGATTATGTACACACACACAATGGAATGCTACTCAGCTATCAACAAAAAGATCAACTCTTGCCATTTGTGACAACACAGACGGAATTGGAGTGTATAATGCTAAACAAAATAAGACAGAAGGAGAAAGATAAAAACTGGATGGTTTTGTAACAGGGTCTTCCCAGGAAAAGGGAAAGTTCCAAAATCCTGGTTCCGCCCTAAGTGGGTGGAGCTGAGGAGGAAAAGAAGATTTCTGCAGAGAGAAGGAAGGAAGGAAGGAAGATGGAGAACAGCAAGGAGACCTGGAGGAGGCACGTGGAGCAGAGCAACATGTGAAGAAACTGCGCTTGCTTTTTGGTCTTGGACTGGTTGGAACAGATGTGGGTGAG
>JAGFMF010012100.1:65622-78376 GCA_019455555.1 Galemys pyrenaicus | reverse complement strand
CTCCCTGGCCGGCAGCAGGGATCGAACTCGTGCTGCAGTGGCTGTGGTTTGCTTCATAGTGTGTTGCTTAACCCACTGCGCCACCAGGGAGGCCCTCATATATCTTTTTGAACTAGTGTCTTCCTATTCTTTGGATAAACACCTAGGAGTGGTACTGCTGAGTCATCTGGCACTTGCATTTTCATTTATTTATTTATTTTTTTAAATACCTGTCTTTTATTTATTTTAAGATTTATTTATTTATGCATACAAGAGCTGGGGTACAGGCCAGAGTCACAGGAGGTGAGAGAATTCACCAGAGACAGAGTGGGGAGCAGAACAGGCAGATCAACTCACTGCTGAGGAGGGCAGCAGGCGAGGCAGGAGAGGTCTGCTGCACCATGTGGGTCCCCTCCCTGGCTGGAGATTGAACTCACAAAGCTGTGCAGCGGATGCTTCACAGTGCGGTGCTCTACTGCGTCACCAGGGAGGCCCTGTGTTTTTATTCTTTCAAGGAATCGCCATACCGTTTTCCATAGAGGCTGCGCCAACTCACATTCCCCCAGTAGTGTCGAGAGTTTCTTTTTCTCTGCACCCTTTCCACCAGGTGTAGTTTCCAGTTTTTTAGATACAGGCCTTTTTCACAGGTGTAAGGGGATCTCATTCACATAATTATCGTATATATTATTTGAAATCCTTAAAACAACCAAGTATGGAAGAAATGGCCATCACCATTTTTTAAAGGGGGGAAAATGGCTTCAAGATTAAGTCACTTGCCTGAGGCCATGAAGTTAGTAGATGATTTACTTGGGATCTACTGAGGCCTGCTGCTTCCAAAGGATTGGTGCATCTCCCATAGGCCCAGGGCAGAAGTCTGCCAAGTGACTTGTTGAATAAATTCAAGAAAGGGGTCTCCTCCCTTCCAAACACCCTACTCTCCCACTGTCCTACGTCTCTGAGTCAACACCACACAGAGCTGAAGCACATCCCCGTCTGGAAGGGGCAATTGTCCTTGAGTGCTCCTCTACCTCTTGACTCTCACTGCCCACAGTCTCCTGAGATACTTCTTCCTTGTCTCTTCTTTCTGAAGCCACTCCCAATACTTCTAAAAAGGAAAAACCTGTTTTTCCCACTACTCCCTTTGTGTGTATTTCTCCCCTGTGAGTCTCCTTTACAACGCACACAAAACACTTAATTTCTGGTGACAAAAATTGCATTTCCCACGCCAAACCAAATAATTCTGCAGACACCAGTTGGGTGGCCTAATGATTTAACTCAGTTCTAACAATAGCTGCCTGGAGCTAACATCGTATCCCACAGGTTAAAAGGATTGCTCCTCCCACAATATTGCCCCTCCCGTCCTCTCCCTCTGCAGATGCCAGTCACATGTCCAGCTTGTATATCTGGTCAACTAACTATAGCTCAGAAGATCCAAAGACCCTCCTTTACAGGTCTGATGAATTTACAAGAGGTCCTAATGGAACTGGGAAAAATACTTTATTTACGGTCATCCCCAAAGGAGCTGATATCAAAGATCTAGAAACATCTAGAAAGATGAATGAGACCTAGTTGAAGCAGACTTGAAGCATTTGTTTGGGGTTTATTAGGACTGTAACTCAGGAGACACAAGTTCAAGAAGCCCTTGAATGGTGTTCTGAGTTTGCCTGGATGGGGTAGAGCTTAGACACACAAGAAAGGTAGGAGAATTGTCACTCTGGTCATCTATGCAAATTAGGGTTAGAAGGCCATTAAGTTCTGGCTGGTGGTCCATTATGAAAACTGAACTAGTGTTAGTCCTTTTCCTACTGGTGCAGTAATATCCAAACCAGGTGAACAATAACTGGTTGAGTTACTGCCCTTGATTTCTGTGGACGCGTGAATATTTTCATTCCTTCAGCAGGTGCACGTGTCTGAGGCATACGTGTATGTGCCTGCTGCATGAAACTCAAAAGTTTCCGGACTCAGTTTTGGTTTTACCCTGACTCTAAGAGCAACATTGTGTCTCCCTTCTGCACTCCTTCCCTTCTTCTTTCTTTATCCTCCCTCCTTCCTTTCCTTCCTCTCTTCTTCCCCCCCTTCTCCTTAATATTTCTTGTCATTATGTTTATTGGTTTATTATAAAAGGGCATAATAAAGGACACAGATGAACGTTTAGATGCAAATACATTTAGGGTGAGGCTTGGGAGGGTTCTAAGTGCAGGAACTTCCGTCTCCACGGAGTTAGGATGCATCATCCTCCCAGTCAGTCCCTGGCAGCTCTCTGGACCCCATACCATTGGAATTTTAATGACGGTTTCCTCTTTTAGGCATACTTGATCATTATTCTATTTCAGTCCTTCTCCCTTCTTAAGAGGACGGGGGAAGGGGCTGAAAAGTCTAAGCTTCTAATCTTGACTTTGTCTTTCTTGTGACTAATCGTTATCCAAGAGCCACACGGGAACCCACCCAGAGTCACCTCATTAGAATAGAGACACTCCTCTCACCCAGGAAGCTACAAGGGTTTCTTCAGGAGCTTTGTGTCAGGGATGGGGGCAAAGAATGTGACATTGTGACTTTATATAAAAATATATTTTCATCATTCAGATAACCAAAATACTTATATATATTTGGTCTTCATTCATGGTCTAGGTCCATAGCTCTCAACATCTTTGTGTTGAGAATGATAAAGTTGTGTTAGTGAGGTGACCTTTGGAAAGCAGTTCAGGATGCTTAGGATGAGGGTTGGAAATTCTCGTTCCTTTCTCTGACCTCTGGGGAGGTGTGAGGAGCTGGAGGACTATCCACCAACTGTCAATGATTTAATCAATCATACCTATGTAATAAGGTCTCCAAAAAACCAAACAAAACCCCAAAGTACAGAAAAGGACATAGTTTGGTAAACACAAGGAGGTATCGGAAGAGTGGCTTATACATCTATTGCTTATTATAAATCACATTGTCACAACTTCTTTCCACCCAAGGCTGGGATAGGAACTAGGGACTTAGAGCCAGAATCTGGGACAGAGAATCAGGCTGGATCCTGACTTTGATCTCTAGCCTTTGCCCACCTGATGGTCCTGGTCTTGCCGCTGTGTGTCCTGCATCCAGGTGCTTCTCAGTGACATCGCCTGGAAGCTAACCTCTGCCATCTCTTGTCAGCTCCCCTTGAAATGCTTCAGTTCCCCTCAAGTCCTCTAGCACTGCCCACAGCCTCTGTATGTACTGGTCCTGACCTGCCTCTCCACGCTCTTCCCTTAGTCTGGCCCCAGCTCATGTGTAATGCCCCTGCTTTATCAAATGATTGGCCAGTTGCCTCCTGCCTCTTGACCTTGGCTGTGCACATTATTTCCTCTCTTAAGGAATGCTCATTTGTCTTTCCACACTCAGTTCGAGTGGCCTCTCTCCTGGGAAGACTTCCATGTCCTCTCTTTCTACATTCCTCTCCCCGTGGTTAGAACACTGAGAAAACTTGACTGCCCTAATTTGATGTGTCTTTGTCTTCCACTCCTCTTTCAGCTCGTAGAGGACAAGGACCTCCAAGATAGCTCTTGAGATAGCTCTCTGTCCCAGTCCTCAGTTCTGGCGCTGACGGCATGAATTTGATCTCGGAAGGCTTCACAGAACTTGACCTCATGACTTCAGGTTCTTGCTGCTCCAATCTCCTCTGAAGTTGTAGGAAAACTGTGACAAGTGCTATGAAGAAAGATCTGGCTTCAGTGTCCCTGCTGGCCAGATAACTTCACAGTTAGGGCACAAGCCCCGCCCTGCCATGGCCAGAGGGAGAGCCTGCCTTTGAGTCCTGCTTTGGCATAAGCTTCGAGGCTTGTTCTTGCCTCCCTTCTTCGTCAACCACTTCCCTCTCCAAATGTCTGCCCATGAGTCTTTATAAAATCTCTGTGTAGCTCCTGGCCCAGCATAGTACTCATTCCCTGCTATCACATATCAGGAGAAGGAGAAGGAGCAGGAGAAGGTGAGATTGAAGATAGGAGAGAGCGAAGGTGGAGAGAATTCCAGGCTTCCTTCTGCTGGATACAGCGGCACACACTGATTAGGCAGAAACAATTCCTCCTCTCAGCACTTGCTGCAGGGACAGGGACAAAGGATTTACTGTCAGAGCCTTGGCGTCCTCCCTGGGGAGGGTCTTCCGAGCCCAGAAGCCCCAGGATTTACTTGTTGTTTTGGTGGTAGTGGGGGACCTGATTCACGATGTCTGCCCTAGTTCTCCCACGCGCACAGACATGTTTGTAACACATATGGTCGAATCACATTATTATTAGACACTAGCTATGTCTGCAAAAGATTCTTTTTTTATTCTCTCTATGTTGATTTTAATTGTATGTTTCAGCTCGGGAGTTTTGATCACTGGAGGGAACCATCGTCCACTTCTGCATCAGTCCCAAAGTCAATTCCAGATGCTCCTCTGAAGCCTGCAATGTGCCATACCCTCCCTCTCTTGTAGCGATGTTCCCTTGAACAGTGCACATTTATCAGATTATTAGGCAAATATGTGTGTGTCGTAGAAGCCGAAGCTGTGAACAGTCCACTTGTGCTGGTTTACTCACTCACCAAAGCAGATCAATGCCAGGATGCACTGTGGTGAATTTCCTTTTTTCTGGTCTCCTGGGGGTGTCAGACAGGCAAACTGGTGTCACTGCCCAGGGCTTCACAAAGTCTTCTAATCTCTGAAGTCAGCCTGCCCCTTTGCTACTCAAATAGAATCATCTGGAATGCATTTACATGCATGAGAAAAGGAATATGACCCTTACAACTGGTATTGTCAATCCTAGGTTTTGTGTTTCTCCTGGGATTCTCTTGGTCTCTGGTAGACTTAAACATGCCTACGAATTCTTTGATGTTTGTCTTATTCAAGGGGTGGAGTCTGACTCCTTTCCTCAGCAATCTGAATATGGGCTGAGCGCACAATCTGTTGCAAATAAAAGTGAGATGGAGATGATGTGGCTTGGCTCCCAAGATAGATCATCAAAGACCAGCGAGCTTCTCTCAGGCTCCCTCTCTGGACCTCTGCTTCCAGAGCCCAGCTGCCCGGCTGGGAGGGGGCCCTGGGCCACATGGAGAGACAAGTGCCAGTGTCCCAGCTCACCTGTCAGCTGAGGCGCCAGGAGACGAGTGGCACAGGAGTGAGGAACTTTGAAGGGACTCAGCATACCACGTCCTGGCAGACTGCCCCCTCCTCCTCCTTTCTGGCAAAGCGTCACTGAAGCCAGGCTGGTCTGTACAGTGGGTGCTGTTGAAGATTTAGAGGCCACAGAGGGGAGCTGCGGCTGAGACCACAATGAATGAGAATTTAAATTTATTAGGTTTACTTAGTTGAGAATTCCTAAGGGCTCCACACCACAGGGGATTTGCAGGTCCTGTTCTCCCTGGGCTGAAGCTCTCTGTCGTCAGTCACCTCTCCCCCCTCCCACACACCTCCTCAGTGCTCCCTGACCCTCTTCAGTTGCTTTTATTCTTGTGTCATATGCAGAGCCCCCACGGTTAGTTTGCTCATCCATAAACATAGGGCTGCAAGACTTGCCATTTGTTTCTCTACATTAACCTTATTCATCCACCATTTATGTGCTCCAAATCCTTCACAGCTTAGGTGTTTGAAGTTCTAAGCTTGGGTTTTTGAAACTCAAGGTCTCAGCTTTTGAAACCTTGAAGCAAGAACTTAATTCTACCTGGTGGCGCAAAGGGTTGAGCGCTGCACTATGGGGCTTCCACAGCCGCTGCAGCACTGAGTCTGATCCCTGGCCAGGGAGGGGACCCACATGGAGCAGCAGACCTCTCCTGCCTTACCTGCTGCTCCCTTCAGCAGTGTACTTCAGTCAATCTGCTGGTTATGCTTCCCACTCTGTCTCTGGTGAATCCTTTCACTGCCCCCAAACCTCTGGCCTCTATCCCAGCTCTGGTATGCATACATAAATAAAATCTTTTTTTTAAAAAAAGAATTTAACTCTGGGCCTCCCTGGTGGTGCAGTGGGTTAAGCAACGCACTATGAAAACAAAACCGCAGTCACTGCAGCACGAGTTCGATCCCTGCTGCCGGCCAGGGCGGGGACCCACATGGTGCAGCAGACCTCTCCTGCTGTGCCCGCTGCTGCCCTCAGCAGTGTACTTCCGTTGATCTGCCTGTTCTGCTCCCCGCTCTCTGTGGTGAATCCTCTCACCCCCCCACACCTCTGGCCTGTACCCCAGTGCTTGTATGCATAAATAAATAAATCTTAAAAAAAAAAAAAAGAATTTAACTCTGACTGCAAAGGACTGCAGGCCTTGCTGCCTGAATAGGGAGGGGACCAGGGGCGGGGTGGTGGTGCAGAGAGGTAGGTAGCAGAACACTGGAAGGAAATGTTTTACACCACGATTTAAAGTCTCGTTGTCTCCTGTCTCAGTTTAACCTATGAGCAGGGACATTTCATCTCAAAATTTACCTCTTAAGATCTTCTTCCACCAAAAGAATCTTCTTTCCCTAAAAACAGTCTAAAGAAAAACAGCCTTCTTCCTAAACCGATTGGCCCAGATTGCTGTTGACTTTTAAAATAACGCTTTCCTCCTTCCTGTTATGTAATTATGAAACTGTGTAATTAGAGCTATGATGGAGGCCAGCACAGGGGGCTTTGGAGGCAGAGAGCAGGGAGATATGGGTTGCAAGAGTGGGCCAGGGCGGCTTCTAGGAGGAACTGACATTTGAGCTGGTGAGGGCATTCCAGGCAGAGGGAACAACAGGAGCAAAGCTGCCGCCCTGGGCATGACAAGCAAGAGCTGAAGAGGAACTGCAGGGGCAGATAGAAAGGGAGCAGCTTGTGCCAGGCTGAAGGCAAAACATTTGGCTTCTACTCTGAGGGTGAGAGGCACAAGCTCATTGGTAGCCTCTAGAAAAGGGCAGTGGTATGATTTGCATAGTTTCCCTTCTGCCCCCTCTCCTGGTGCTTGCTCATTCTATTGTCGTGATCTGAAGTACCTGGTGCCATTCTCTTCCTTTTATGGGGAGGGTTTCTGTCCTCGCTCAGCCTGGTACTCCATCTCTTCCCCTCTACTCCTGAACCCTACGTCTCACGGCCCTGTGGGTCTGCTAATCTTAAGTGGCCTTTTCCTCCACCATTTTTTGTTACCTGTAGCTCTGCATTCCCATACAAGGTCAGCACCGCAGGGTCAATCAGTCATAGGAGCCAAGCCTTACAGGGTGATCTCAAGTCAACCAAGAGCTTATAGCTTGATCACTCTGGAAGGCTATGCATCATGAGGTATGCCCGGGAACTCCCTGGGGGCCATGACCTGTATGACAAGAGACCCCAAATGCTGATCAATCAAAGCCTTACTGATAGCACTGAAACCTGGGCTGGGGCTCTAGTGCTTGATCTCAATTACAATACCAAGTCATCCAGCAGATGAGAAGTGCTTGGGGGGCAGGCTCACAGCCCCAGTACTACAGATGACAGAGCACGTTTCCTAGTTTCACCCCTCCCTGATCTCTTTGTCCTCCTTCCCCTCACAACTCATGCTCTATGATTATTCTATCAATAAAGAGGCCAGGAGCTTGCTCTTTGGCAGCATCCTGTATCCTACAGCTTGTCCCAAGACTCCCGATTGTCAGTGCGGTTACTGTCAACGCAACATGGCCCCTTAATCGCATCCATCCTGACCTTGTGACTCGGCACTCTTCTACCTCCAGACCTTCACTCTTGTTGTTCCCATGACCTCAGATATGCTCCCCATGACCTGAAATATGCTTCCCACCTCCCACCCTGTCTGGCTAGCTCTTACCCATCCTTCAGATCCTGGCTCTGTAGCTACCTCCCCAAAGCACAGTCAGGCCCCAAGAAGAGCTAAGTTCTTTCCTTGTGCTCCCACAAATGTTTTTGACCTGTATCTTCTGGACTGTCCAAGAGAAGACCCCTGCCTAAGCCCTTGGCCTGTGAGTTCAGCCTCCAGCCCAGAACTTTCTGGATAGGCTGACTACTGAGTGGTTTCCTGGGGTGACTTCCATTGGTAGAGGGAGGAGAGATGGGCAGTGTTCCCTCTCCTGCAGACTGTTTCTGACCCGAGGTTCAGGGTACACAGTATACAACAGGATTAGTGGACAAACAATCAGGCAGCTACAAGTGAGGGTGTGGCCCCAGGGTGGGGGCCGAAGCCTCATTCTGAATTCTCTTTGTTAACCTCTGACCTCAGAGTTGGAAGATCTGGGTCTTAAACTAGCACCAGTACTAGCTAGCTGTGTGACCCTGGTAAAGCCCTTTCCCTCTTGGGAGCCTTAGTTTCCTTGTCTATAAAATGAAAGTGTTAAACTAGGTGATCTGTCTCTGGAGTGTGAGTTTCTCGTGAACTCGGAGACCTGGGACACGACTGCGAAGGACAAACCAGACCGGGGACTGCAGAGTTCAGCACGCAGTACAGAGCAGTGATTCTTTATTCTTTTCGGTGTGGTTATGTATCACTTGTGGGCAAGACCATCTGTGTACATGTTTTCTAATCAAGGACATTCAAAGAAAACAATTTCCTTTCTTACACCATGTACGTGCTCTTTCTACTGCGCCTCCGTTCAGGCTGGGCATGTTTTTCTCAAGGCAAATATTTTTCCTTAATAGGCCCCAGGAGACTTCCACAGACGGGACAGGAACAGGGCATTCCTCTCAGGTGATTTGCCACCCTGTGGCATGTGAGTTTTCTCAGCGCGTGGGCAGCCCCTTCCTCGACGTCCTTGGGTCACTCTCGGTCCATTTTATACAACATGGCGTCTTCTCAGTGAATATTCCCTAGTGTCAGGCTGGGTCTACCGATTTGAGGATGAACCAGACCCCATCCCTGCCTGAAGGGAGCGTGCAGTCTGCTCGTCTGAACTTTATAGTCAGACTGACCTGGGCCAGTCCCGCTGGGTTATCTCACTCAGCTGTCTATCTGTCTGCACTTCTGTTACCCCTTTGGTAAAATGAGGATAAATAATTCCTGCTTATAGACAATGTGTTCTGAAGTTTAAATGAAAAAGAAATCAACGTGTCTAAAGAACTGGGTGCCGCAGGCATCACTACTGGGTTTACAATTATCAAGAGAGGCCTACGGGGACTTCGGGTGAAGGGATTCATTCTGCTGGGCGTCCGAGGAAGGCTGAAAAAGGCTTCCCAGCCTGGACCTTGGAGGACAAAGAACATTGAAAAAAACTGGGCATTTTAAATTTAGGTTTGTTCGATTTAGGTTTAATGATAACTCCATGCTGTGTTTCAGTAAGGATGTTACAGGGCAACTTTAATATAAAATGGGCTTTTTTTTTTATTGGGTTTTTACCTGCACGTTTAGAAGACTTTTATAATAAGTTTTAACTTTAGGTATATGTGATGAAAGTTATTAATGGGTTTTATTTTATGAAAGAAGGGGAATAAAATAGTAATAATATTAAGGGAAAGAGAGGGATACAAATTTGTAAATATTCTACCAGATTTTTTAAGTAAAACTCGTTGAGAGCTGGCTCCGAGTCAAGTGAGATGGCTCCGAAGGAAGAGAGCTAGTCTAAGGCGCACCTGTCTGGTGTTATAGCCAGCCTGGCTGCTTAACTTTACCCTTAGGTTTTAGTGATTTACCATTTGATAATTATATTATTGGATTTGTGGTTTTGGAACACTGGTGGTCTGGAGTGGGGGTTGGAGTTTACACACTTATTTGTGTAATTTATTTAGGACTACCTTTCCCCCTAACAAGGACAGCGCAGATTCTTTATTGCCTGTGGCTCCCAGTCAGACATACAGTAGCTCAAATTGACTTCAACTTACACAGACTGAACGAAGGAGGCTGAGTGAGTGAAGGAAGGGAGGGGAGCCCCGAGGACAGCTGGGGCCCCACGGGCAGGCTCTCAGAGCCCACCACACCGGCACCAGGTGACTGCAGTGTCACCGTCCTGCCCGTGCTGCTCCAGCCCCCTCTGCTCCCTTCAGTGTGACGGGACCCAGATGGCCCCTGTGTCCTCTGGACTGTTACCGACCTGCTCTGGCTCATCACCATTTCTTCCTCATGTCTCCCACTCAAGAGCAGCCTCCCTTCTCTCTGCCCAAATCCTGTCTCCTCCTGCCCTGGGGAGGATCCAGTGTCCTTCTTGGTCTTGTCCAAAGCTCACTTCATTCCACTGCATTTTCACGCCCCTGTTCATCCTTGGCACAACTAAACCTGCATTGTCATTTCCATGTCCTGCCACGTGCTGGGGACCTGGATTCGTCTCTTATTCTCCCCTCGGTCCTGCATTCTCGACCCTGCTCTTTACCAGCATCTTCTCTTCAGTGTTAAAAAATGCTCAGCTCTCTTCCTCTTGCACATCAAGCACTCTGAGCACTCTGCTTCTCCTTTCAGCATTGCCCTGAACAGTCTCTTGTAGCCCCTCACAGTGTACATCTGTCACCTCTCACTCACCCCTCCATCTGTTCTGGTTTGTGACTGGGGTCAATCCTGACATGACTTTGGCCCAGGTTACCAAGGTTACCAATGCGTCTTTTGCCTGCTCCCCACACAGGATCCCTTGATGTCTCCCCTTCTCCCCACTGGCTCAATCCACAGGACCTTTCTCTGGGTGTGGCTTTTTCTAAATCTGCTCAGCTCCCCATCAACAGGTGTGAAGGCCAGGCATGTTTGCTGACCACAGAAAAGGGAGTTATTCCCAGGGCAGGGTTGGAGGCTAAGCAGGGAGACAAAGGTACTTAACCAGCGTTCAAAGGTTTTGGAAGGCGTCCTAAGACTAAGTACATTCTAATTGCCCGAGTTGCCACAGGGCAGGGGCAGGACCCACAAGATGGTGTTACTGTAACCTGAGCCCGGTAACTCGATCACTTGCCCAGACCTGCACCTGTGCCAGTCATCCTTGTTTGTCTTCGCCAGAGATTGGGCCACCACTGAGTCTCTTGCTAAAATGGAACCCTGTTCTTTGAAGTAGAGAGGAAAGAGCCCCTCTTCCTCTCCACTCTCTCCAACCCTGCTCGTTCATTTCCCGTGGTGGGGAACTCACTATCTCATAGCGCAGAGGTACCTACCTGGCAGGTTGGTTGTGTAATGGGCTTGGCATGGTAAGAGATCTGTAACTGCGAGTTCCTATTCTTTTGTCCCTTCCCTCTTTCCAGGCAGCTCCACGTTAAAGAGTTTTCAGACCCCATGAAGGGGGTCTGAAAACAAACCTGTTATATTTCCGATACATCCCTACAATTGGCTCAGCCCTGCCAGTTTCTCAGGAGAAGCCCACTATAATATTGCATGGAGAACCTTCTTTCCGTGCACGTGCAAATGAAATCTTGGCATCTAACCTGTGCAAGAACTCTGATTGGAATGGTCCTGGGGTGCTGTGTGGAACACCTAGAGCATTTTTTTTGTATTTGCATAATGAATACTTTGTTTTTCTCCAGGATACAGTGGTGGAAGGCCATTGTAGGGTATTGGGGATCAGGTGGGTTAAGGCATCTAGATTGTTTCTTGGGCACTGTCATAAAAAAATGCCTTCAATATGCATCCAGGACACTAACTTCTCTCTCCCATCTCTCAGCTGGGTGCAATATTATACGTTTCTCTACGTCATCAGACTGGGATGCTGACTGTCCCCATGGGAGTTCTCCACCTTTGTTCTGTTTTATTTTGTACTTGTGTTTCCTATTTCTATAAAAGACAACTTTTTCCACCTTTTCTTTATGTCTTTTCTCTGTCCTTTTTTTTTTTTTTTGGATTGACTGAACATTTTGTCTCATCCCATTTTTCACCTATGAGTTTAAAAGTCAAGTTACATTCTTAAGTGTCTATCTGAAACTTTCAGTACACGTACTTTACTTATCAAAGTTTAAAGTAGACTTAATACTTTGTCCTATCTTGTATTAACTTAAGGACCTTTGAACACTTTAATTTTCAGCTCCTCTTCCACCAGCCTATAAATTAACAGTTAATTCAGTCCATTATAAATATCCCACGCTACGTTACTGTTGTTTCCTATGTCAACATTTATTTATATTTACCCAAGTATTTGCCATTTTTTTCTATTCTCATTGCAACTCAGGCCTTCCTGCTGGGATCTATGTTCCTTAGTATCAAAGTACATTTTTTTTAGAGTTTCCTTCAGTTAATCTGTTGGTGACCGATTCCAAACTTGCGTTTTCTGAAGGTGTCTTTATTTCATCCTCTTTCTTGGAAGGCAATTTGTCTGTGTATACAACTTGATGTTGACAGTTATTTTCTCTTAGACTTTGAATATATTGTTCTATAGCTCCTGGCTTCATAGTTGCTATTTATTGATAAGAACGTCATTAGTCTTATCGTTCTCCCTTTATTGCTGATGATCTTTTGTCTTTGCTTTTCTACAGACTCACTATGATGCATGGATTTTTTTGTTCATTTATCCCTCTTAGAATTTGCTAAATTTCGGGGTCCTACCTGGTGGCACAGTGGGTTGAGCACCGCATTGTGAAGCATCTGCAGAACAATAAGGCGAGTTCGATCCCTGGCCAGGGAGGGGACCCACATGGCTCAGCAGACCTCTCCTGCCTCGCCCGCTGCTCCCCCTAGCAGTGTATTTCAGTCCATCTGCCTGTTCTCCCCACTCTGTCCCTGGTGAATCCTCTCACCTCCCATGCCTCTGGCCTATACCCCTGCGCTTGTACGCATAAATAAAAAAACCTTAAAAAAAAAAAGAATTTGCCAAAATTTGGTATCTAAGTATAGTTTTCTTTTATCAGTTCTGGCAATCTTTTTTTTTTTAATTTTTTTTTATTAGTTATATTTGACATCATTTGTAGTCCCCAGGGGGTACCCACCACCATTTCACCCGTGCACCATCACCTCA